>JTDE01003357.1:34182-70277 GCA_014338405.1 Paragonimus skrjabini miyazakii | reverse complement strand
TGCTCGCCAGAAGCACTGACGACAGGTAGCAGAAACACTGTTCATAGCCAAATTCACCATGGATTCCACTTCAATACAGTATACGCAAATTGGATTCTAGCTTCGAACCAAAGTACTCAAGGTTAGCAAACTCGTTTAGTTTGCTAGTAAAAGCTTTGATCACAGAGTGCCAGATAATAAGTGATCATATTGTCATGAAATGTGCCATAAGAACTGCTAGGATTTACTAGCACTAGACTCGAGTCTAGTGCTTCTTTTCGAAAGGGGCCGACCGGAAAGTCTATGGGAATGCGACAGCTGCGATCAATTGTGGGTGATGTTCAATCTATAGGAAAAATCAAAATCCCCTACTACTCATCAGTAATTAAATAGCTCTTGATCACGTTTGTCCATCACGTGTTTCCAATGAAATTACATCTGAGAACTAGTATTGCCTGAGATGAAGTACTCAACAGTCGGTAACAAAAGGGGGAACTAACCTCATGTTGTAGTAACGTTTTGGTGTGTTTGAATATGTCGGAGTTCTTATCTCGTAATGCTTCGTGCGTCCAGTTCGAGTTCAGCGTCACATACAATAGAGCACCTCGAGTGAAAATAACGTTGGTAGATGTTATGCATTTGTTGCCGCGTGGTACAATAAACTAGTAGTCTTAACAGGTTTGATTTGATAATTTAACGACTGAATTGTCTGGTTATCATGAAATACCTCACGGACAGACGATCAGTACAGTTTACTCTCAGAATGCGATTCGAAGAGTCCAGGGGGTATGCAAATGTAAACATTATTTTCGTGTTATGCACTCACTTTGTAGTGTGATATTTCTCATTTCTGGGTAATACAGAAGTACAGCAAACAATATTGTGCGGATGTATCGAAAAGAAAACAAACTAGTTATCAATCAATATGGGCTAGTTAACTTCGAGCTGAATGAACGAGTGTGTTAACAGCAATATTGATTGGTGTTAACAATAGTTGTCACTACGACCTCAGTCCGACGAACTGTTCAGTATTATCTATTGAATTGTGTGATTACATTTACTTGCAGTCTCAATGATGTTTATTGAAGTTGAGTAAATTTGCTGACTAATTTAGTCTATTCAATTTTCTCCGTGTTATTACAACACATAGTGATGCAAGCTATTTCACATAGGATAGCTACAGCATATTGAACTATGGATAGGTCCGAGTTTTGACCGAATGATGGCAAATGCTGCATTACTTTAAGCAACGCGTGTTGATTGTATATTGGTAATCAAAAACCAGCATCGATTGTGAACCACATGTTCACTACGGTTGGTGATCATATAACTGGTGCACATATTGCACATCCACAACAATATCTCACCCATGAATGTAAGGGAACTGATGTAGTCAGGGATGTCTTCGTAGGGGTTCAATCGGTGGTCGATTTCTTTCAACAGACGTTGGACACTTTCATTTCTGCTCAGTGTGGGACAGCGTAGTTTCACACATTTCGAAGAAAAGTAGAGATGAATCGTGAACTCGACCAGCTGTGATCTCCAGGGTTGAGGTACGGCGTTGCATGTGAGTAAGGCCTCGTGACACAGACGAGTAGTAGATTTCACGGCATTCGTAACCTAATAAATCAGAACGTTTCATATAACAACCGTTTGGAACTCCACCATTGAGATAATTTTCTGTTCAGTGTTTGACTGATTCAGGCTAGTCAATCTTTGGTATACTGTTGCACAGAAAATTTTCGTGGGATGTCTTTAAAGGCAATTTTGTTCACAAGTTGACTCTTCTGTCCGGAATGTATCGAATCAACTTCGATCCCCTGTATATCTCTTCAAACTAGCGCTAAATTTGATAACATTTTATCGTCTGCTTTGCGTCATTGTTGGTAGTAAGCATACATGTTTGCCTCCATGTTTTTTTCGGTTTCCTACTAGCTCTTAACCATTTCATACGATTAGTCACTCACATCCATTAGGTTACTGAGACTCCACTGCTATTATACTCTGCTTAATCAGAGCGTTCAAATGTAACTATTAAAACAGAAATGTGGGTACAGATGGGGGAAATTTGACGTATGTCGACAACGAATTTCAATTAATTAAACGGGCTTTGAAAGCAGGCTAATCTGACAGTCTGCACACGTTTTATGCATAATGTTTATGTTGGACCCCAAATATTATAATTGATGGATAGAAATAGTTCACATTTTCATTCTATTTCAGGAAATTTTGTTTGATTTTTGTTTTGGTTGAAGGCGGCGTGAAGGCGACAAGAACACGTGCTAATTATCACTCCATTTAGTAGCCCACAAACCGCTCCACGTCATCTGTGGACAAGTTATCGTACCGGAATATTGTCCAATTAATCCGTCTATTATTTACTTGCAGACATGTTGATGCAAACACTTGGAAAACGAGTAACAGTCAACCGGATTTGACGAATGGACAGATCTGCAAGCGTTTTGTAAACTCCATGCCGCAGCAAATATGATTGAAACCGGGCATTACTGGTACTCTATCGTCCTTCTTCTCGAACCACTTCTTTGATAGGTTATCTAGTTGACATAACATGCACCGTCACGTGGTAGGGACTGTAGATTGTCAGGCCGTTGGTGTTGATATAACTCAGATTCAGTGCTTTTGTAACTAGCACACTTTCAAAAATCTTTCAAAAATAACAGACTGGCTTTTCAAAACTTCTCCTGTACAATGCCAGTGAAAGATGCTGAGGTCGATTGGAAGAATTTTTCTCAAAACACCCTGCATTTTTGATAACAGAATAGGAATTGTACAATAAATCTGCATATTTGGACGAAGTCCTTACAACCTATTTAGTTAAAAGCGTGATTTGTAAAAGGTCTAGTTTGGCCAGTGTTTTCTCATCATTGGCCCTATAGCATTTCAGTGTTTCACTACTTATAATGTCAAACGCTAATCATACAGTTACCAGAACTACTAAGTAAACTGAAACATTCATCTTTTCATTCAAGCATGAACCAAATTTTGAGGATAATGAAATCGTAAGCATCCAGGAAACTGACAGACTTACCCAGTCACACAAATGTTCACTTGAAATGGGTTCGTGGAGTTCATTTCCGTGATGGAACAGTTTTCGCCACATTGGATTTGGGTAGCTGCTGTTCGCTGTAAACTTGACCTCGATTACTGGGTGACAGTGAAGGCAGAATTGTTTCAAATGTTAAGCTATAGACACAAAGCTCATCAGGTACCCAAGCGTGATGAATAAGTTCGTTTTCAATCTGCCCTCTCCAAGCTGAGTACATCGCAACAAGTAAGCAACGAAATAGAGATCGAGCCTTATTGGGACGTAGACAAATAAAGTCAACCTGGGAATTCAGACATAGTTATTCTCGTATTACACATTGTGTAACAGCAAAGGCACGAGATTCGGGTTTGGTACTCAGAAAAACAATAGTCCTGCAGCTGTTAGAATACGACAATCGAAAACGTAGGTTTCGGTACGCGCGATTTGCCAGATCTATTTGAGGTGATACTTGAACTTACACTGTGACCAGATTCAGATATAAATGTGATAGATGCTCTAGACATCCCTTGTTATTGCTCCATCATCAATCAAGCTATGAGATATTTGCGTCATTTCTCCATCAACCGCATCGTTGTATTACCGGTTTCTCTTGCTTCAGAGGCAAGAAGTTGACTGTGTGCGGAATGGGACAGTTTTTCTGATAACTGTTTGGCAGGACTGAATGCGCACTGTTTGTCTGGATCCAAAAGAGGCTTCTGGTGATGAAGCCAAAAAGATTGACGTTCTGGGTAACTTTTAGTCTCTCTTGAAGTCTGTGCCATCAAATTCACCACTGTGATGGACGCTTATGTATGCCATCTATCATCCGATGGAGCTGAGAAGCTTCTTCAGTCAAATCCTATTGAAACGTGATTACTGCAGATTTTATTGTCTTCCGCTTGCTAAACCAAAGTTTCATTGTGTACAAGTTTTACTTTCTAGCGCCCATTCTTTCACGAGTTACCGTTGCAAACTGAACTGAGTACCCCGAATAATCGAGTTAGCAATGGTGAAACATTTTCGGAATAACAGAAGAAGCATAAATGTCAAAAGTGAGGTTCACTGCCAGTAGTTGAACATGTTTTCGCAACAAACGACATTGGTACATTCAACAGAATCGATTGTGTTTTCAAAGTATGTCAAATGTGATTATTGTGATCATACTGAACATGCAGGCGTAATTGCTTAACAGAACCTACCAGGAAACATATTACTGATATAATTCGTTCACCTCGTGAATATCCAAATTCTACCTTTGAAAATTCACAATTGTTTTACCGCATTCTAGCTGTGTGAATCAATGAGGGCTGTCAACAATCACGTGATTTATGCATAATATACTCATTGCTGCGATTTCCAAAATGACCATGAAATTTCATTGCATATTCCAAAGTAAAACCAAACAGTCCCAGTTATCAAGTCGAGATAATGTGTCTGTTTCAAATAGCACCAACATAATGTCCAGTGACTACATCCTTATTACGAATAGCAAAATTTCACTCATATCCGAACAATTCAGTATTGTTAGTAATCGTGTGATTTAACCTAGTGAATTAACATAATTGATAAAACATTGATAGTTCTTACCGGTAGCATCAACGTGAGAAAACCCTGAAAGTATTCGTTTGTACAGAAGAAATACGAAATATGTTGCAATGTAAATTAGCTGTAGGTAAATGTAGTTTCACGTCAGTTTGTTCTGAGTATTTGGTACGCAGGTTGTAAGTTATCTTGTTAACAAGTTAACGGTCATGATCAATCAAAATCCCATGCAGACACACCCTTTGAGCATGAAGAGTTGGTTTGCTTCGGAATATCATTGTGCTCAGAAGAGATCCCATTACTGTTATTATCAATTGTTCGAGTCCTGTTAACTTCAAAATGTCCAATAATTATGTTTTTTTTTAAACCTTTGAGGTTTATCACGTTTGAACTCCCCCAAGCAAAGCATTCCGCACAGTGGTCATTTGAATAACACACCGATTTTACTGAACAACAAACTTTGCTATCTTAGTGGAATGCTTGTCAAATTTGTCCCTGTGATAAAATAAAATATAACATCGACAGGTTAAATATTATGTACACACCCAATAATGCACATGTAAACGGTCAACACTAATGCAACGTGCACATGCTAATGTTGCCTATTAACACGATAACACCCTTTTACGTGACTGAGAGTAGTCGAATATGGCGTTTCACCATAGTTTTCGTCAAGTAACATTTGTTGCCTTTGAAGGACTAAAATTATTGAATCTTTGTGAGTTGGCCAAGAAAATGCTCGCTTAGACGATAATATTGAAACGCTTAACTATTTTTAATGTCAAACCAAAACCGATTTTGGCCCCATTCCTTACCCTTTCTTGGGTGCACGCAAGACAAAATGGTAACACGACATCAAGATGTGGTCAATCGTAATGTTACCGTAAGTTAAATGAGAATATGTTTTGTATTTACTTAGTTGTTAGTGTTGAGTAATCATTTCAATCGAACACTTCACAATCAGGTCCATTTTAAAATCTTTCCCTGAAGGAGTTTAAATTTTCAACACGCTTTGAAGAATTTTGTACGCTGAGCATGTGTATTTATATAGTAGGTAACAATCATAGGACAACAAGAATCAAACTGTTATCTGAAGCTTGCCATCAACATTTACTAGAGAACGTACCTCTATCCATCGTTGACGCAGATATTTCTGACCTCGAGCTTTCTTTAGCAGATTCAGTAGAGCTACGAATTACTCGATTTCGAGTTCCCGTGTAGAGTTTACATTGCAATTGTCTACCGTGCACCTGTTTCAGCTTTTGCAAAATTCAAACGAACAGATAATAATGATAGTCAAAATGAAAGTCATGAAATATAGTGAATACTAACATTTAACTTAAATCCCTGGTTGAATAAATTCTGAATTCTCAATAATCAAAGTAAAATAACATGGACAAATATATTTGGACTGCTCATACCATGTTTATATAACATTCTCCCATGAAACTAACTGAAACACGGCATTGTTTTCAATTTTCCGAACTGAACACCATGTAGAACGTATGCAAAATACCCAGGGTTATTTATAATATCCCAAGCAGGCACACGTAGGGGATTTACTACAAGGTTTCCATACCCACTTGTATAAACAACTGTCTTACATGAATCAGTGATGAGAATAGCTAGGTTTTGTTTGAAGTGCACAAAAAAATGAACGATCGATACTTGTGCTACCTACAACGTATAAGTGGAATAGGCCTACGACGAAGATCACTACCACTCTCATTGGGTAAATTGAACGAACTACCGTGATTATCCCGTTTACCCTTTTGACTAAAGGCAATAAATAAACATTCAAATTACGTTTAAATGGATTCGCAGCCGTTTGTCAGCCCCAATAATTTGTCAGTGTGAAGCGACGAACTCCAGCTGAGCGATCGTAGTTACGACAGTTAGCATGGCCCACGTATGTACTGCGTCAGATACTAAAGAAAAGTTGGCCAATCAGATTGCTCTGACCTTCAGGCGATCGATGACACTTGCGGGTAGCAGCTGCCCGTGCCCTGTAGACTGAGAGCTTTTCCGTAACGTATCCGTGAATCGGTTGCTCTAGAAAGGCTTACTTAATACTGGTAATTTCCGTCGTTCTTGAACACAACTGGTGTAGCTCGGTCAAATCCGCATTGTGTCAAATTCACTACAGGCCCTGGAATTACTTTGGACCGATCCTACCGTGTCACCTTCGGTTGAAAAATGAACTTCATGGAAATCTGCGTTCATCCATTATATGGAAATGTTACCAGTTTTCAACTGTGAGATCAAACTGACTGAGGATCACATGTTGAAGTTACTGAGATTGAGATTGGGAGACGAAAGTAGACGGTTGTTCGATGCCCAAAACCTACAGTCGAAAGTTACGTTTTCCGATGCGCTAGCTGACCTCGATAAACATTGAGGATTACGGATGAATACATATCCTCCACGGTTCAAATCCTCGTCGATAAGTCAAGCAGCAGGAGAAGATTTGAGCGGATTTATTTCTAAATTGCTTCGTTCACTCCGCCAATGTGAGTACGGTACGGTGCCGCAAAAGAAAATTGAGGAAGTTCTTCTGATACAACAGCTGATTTCTGGTGTCCGTGACTCAAGGATTCGAGAATTTAGCGAAACTTACATGGGCGTGGGCTTGCCATCTGACAAGGGCCAAGGTTCAGGTCGATGATCAAAATAAATTGTTTTCTCCGATATCCCCGTTTGCTGCGATTTCTCGCATGGAAGAAACTACAGGTTCCTGTTTGAATTATTCGAAACCTACGGCGTGCTACCGGTGCGGAAGTCCAAAACACAAGGTTAATTACAATAAATACCCCGCAATCAACGCTACACGCAGATTATGTAATAAACCTGGTCACTTTGCGCGAGCTTGTCGCTCCAAATCAGTTGTTACTGTCACGGAAACGTTGGAAGATGTCGAGCTAAAGGAATATTCGGGGTTGGAACAGATTTTTTCAGTCCATGAAAAAAAACCGCAACCTTCATCGAAAACCTGTGAACCCCCTCTTCCAATCGCTGATGTACGTACTGTGGATTTGGCCTCACCAACTACAATTGTACCCCTGGATTTTTACACAAAGTACCTGGTGACTTTACCAATATCACGTTCTTCTTATACGTCCGGAAGTTGTTCTAGCAACCCCGTATCGATTGAAGGATTTGTTACTTTGTCCGTGTTTCTCAACAATACGTCCAAAAGCGAAGTAGCCGTTTACATTTCCCCTACGAATACCAAACCGCTTCTAAAAATGAACGCTATGGTCACTCTCAGAATTGGTCCTTCCATTCACAAGATGGTTATAGTAAACACAGAAGTTTCGGATTCAAAATTGAGGTATCCCAAACTCTTTCTTGATGGAGTCGGAAGAATTCCATCTGGTATAAACCAGATACGTTTGAAACCCTACAGTGTACCATAGGCAAATGCTCAACCTCGTCCTGTGCCATTAGCCAAGCGTGAGTTGATTTCGGATGCCTTGAATAAAAAGCTTCAGCGTGATTTGATTGAGAAAATTCAATGCTCGGAATGGGTCCACCCACTCGTGGCGGTTCTCATGAGGGACGGAACAGTACGTGTTTGTACAGATTTACGTGCCTTGAACAGACACATTATTGTAGAAAGGTTTCCCCTAACCACGGCAGATGAACTTGCTGTTAAAATGTCGGGTGAAAAGTTCTTTTCAAAATTGAATATCAGTCAAGCCTACTATCACTTGCCAATTCTACCAAAAGCACGACTCCTTACGGCATTTTTAACACAGGATGGCCTATATCAGTACAAAGTTTTTCCTATGGGATTGTGCAGTGCTCTTGCTGCATGGCAAAAATTCATGACACTTTCATTTTCCAATCTCACTAAATATGTGGTATACATGGACGAGATTTGTGTTTTTGGTAAATCCGCAGGTGAATATGATGCAAATTCACACGCCGCTCTCAGTCGTCTAAATGAATTGAATCTTCAGTTGGATCTGAAAAAGTGTCAATTTACTTTACAGAAAATCGAGTTCCTAAGTCATACCATATCGAACGCAGGTGAGAAGCCATGTACCAAAAATACATTTGCAATCCTGAATTGTCCTAAACCACGAACAAGTGACGAGGTGAGACGATTTTTAGGTCTCCGTAATCAGTACCTCCAATATTTTCGTAATTTTGCCACGATCCCGGAACCGCTGCGTGGAACACTGGAAAAATACTGATTTCGTTTGGGGCAAAGAACAAGAGGCTTCTTACCGGACTATTCACAATTTGGTTACTTCGACACCCATCATGATTGTATTCGATAAGAACGGTCCTACGTTTGTCTCCAGTGATGCACCTAATGCTAGTTTATGTGCTATTCTTTCGCAGCTCCCAAATAGAATTGAAAGGGTGATAGCATGCACCTCGTCAGCATTATCACTCACTGAAGTAAATTACTCCGCAGGAGAGAACGAAGCTCTAGTTCGCGTGTGGGCATGCGAAAAGTGGCATCTGTATTTACTTGGTCGTCGCTTTATATTAAGAACTGATCACGCTTCCCTTACGTCGTTACACTGTCAGGGACATAAAGGTCAAAAGCCCGTTCGCATTAGCCTATCGTGAGTTCGTCTACTCAATAACGATTTCCAAATGCAGCATGTTTCCAGTGCCCATAATGAAGTAGCAGATAAGCTATCACGTTTACCTGCTGCCAATCAGAGGGAAACTGGAGACATCGATGACGACGGAATAATTTCATGTTTGAACGACAAATATATACAGGGATGATTCATTACTTACAGAAGTTCAGCAGCGTGTAATAAACTCCTGGCCCGGTTGCAAGCTTCTGAAGGCAGAACCGATTCCTTATCATACTATACGAGACGAATTAACTGTTATTAACAATTGTCTGTTACGTGGGGCCCGCTTCGTGATACCCGAATCTCTCATTGCGGATGCACTTGGAATTGGACATGAAGGACATCTCAGTATTGTGAGAACCAAGACACGAATTCGTGAATACTACTGGTGGCCGCGTATGAATTCGAGCGTGGAAACCGCTATTAGGGATTGTGCGGCTTGCTAGCATTCTGACAAGAGTTCAAAACCTATCGGTGCCCCTATACAGCCCATGGAATACCTAATACAACCTTAGGTGAAGTTGACAATGGACAATGGATCCGTTTGAAAGTGTTCCACAAAACAAAAATAATGTTCTTATGGTTACTTGCTTTTATATACAATGGCCGGGGGCTCACTTATGTGGAGAGACTATAACGACTATCATTATCAACCGGTTATGACACTCGCTCGATTCAGCTTACCGGAGGAGATCGTAACTGATAATGGACCGCAGTTTCGCAGCTACGAATTCAGTCAATTTTTGAGTCATCACGATATCCGTCATATGCGAACCGCTCTATACAACTCTTCGGCTAATGGAATGATGGAACGCCTGAATCAGACGCTGAAGAAAACGATACAGTCAGCTCGACTGGATGGTGAATCTTGGGACTCTGCGTTCCCGGCATCACTGGCAGCTTACAAAATCACACTACATAATGCTACTGGTGTGATCCCAATGAGAATGACATTTGGTAAAGAGATACGAACAAAACTCAATGCGTGCACATACAAAGATCGTTAATGAATCAAGGAGATTTAAAGAGGAGGAGCAGATACCAAGAGAGCTACAAAAAAGCAGGACATCAGTGTACAGTTGGCACTTACCCGGGAGTGGGAAAAAACAATAATGAAGGTGAAAGTTCGTTTTCTGCACCGGTGGCAGTGAGAGGAGTAAGAACTCCAGGAACGTATATATTGGACATCAATTCAATGGTCAACGCAAGACGGATGTGTACTGCGTTAAAGAATATGAAATCTAGGGAGGAACCCACAATTGCTGAGTCGGTAGTAAGCGATCAAATATCAAGAACTCAGTCTTCCACGAAGATCGGGACGGACAAATTATCAAACGCTAAATTACGGAATATCAGACGCGGAGGGAGGAGGTGGTGTTGTATCCACTCGAATACAGGTGAACCATGCAGTTGGCCAATCAGGTTGCTCTGACCTTCAGGCGATCGATGACACTTGCGGGTAGCAGTCGCCCGTGCCGTGTGGACTGAGAGCTTTTCCGTAACGTATCGTGAATCGGTTGCTCTAATAAGGCTTACTTACTACTGGTATTTTCCATCGTGCTTGAACACAACAATTATGTTGAGTTAATAAAGTTTATTTTAGTGTAACACTTTTACGCCCCAATATGACCATTGTTGGATATCATCTGTGTCACGTCAGTTGTGGACACTACTATGATCTACAGAACACAGCAGTCACCTTATTCCAGAATACGAATCACAGTAAGAGTAGTAGCATGTTCAAACACTGTGCGCGCTTGCAAATAGGTACACATTCACCCATTTGTGAATACAACTGATTCAGTCCACAATGCTTTTAACTGCGAGGAATGTGGAAGTGAAACACACATACAGAACTCTTGGACATTTGTTGCAAAACTCCATATGCCAAAAATGTGAACCTAATCCCGCTACTTTTTAATTTTCCGATTCCACGATTTTCAATGCGTGCTTAAACGTTACAATTACAACTAGCCTCACACGCTGATATGTTTCGTAATTACGATTCTGGTTTTACACGGCTTCAAAACATTAAATAAGATCTGATAGCGCAATGCGATATAATATAAGGGTCGAATTCAGTATCATGTACACTTACCGTTTCGCATGCTTTAACCGCAGATATGCCCGCTACACTCAATAGTGAAACGTCCGAAGCGACGGCAGTACTTTTGTCACATTGATCCACTTTTTGCAAATCTGGTAATACATGTACATTGACATTTTATTTGTAAGCTTCGTTTACCAGTAAGCTGTCCCCATCAATTAGTTATTCTACAGAAACGTTGCACGAACCATCGTTCACATGAAAATAATGTCAAAATCCTGACAATCATTCTTGAAAATAACAATCGGCACTATAGTCCACATGGTGGGTTCGGCCACAGGTTATAGGCTGATATGACAACAGTATTTACTCAATTAGAAGTTACGAAACTATAAGTCGCTGGTTAAAAATATTAGCACATAGTTAAGCAACCAGTATTGTTTGACGTTCGTATCCACGTGAGATGAGCAAGTCAACGTAGTATTGGGTTGCCTGTATGTCTATAATTAGCGTGCTTTTCGAAACAATACTGGTTTTCACTATTCATCAATGTACTGATGATTATATTGTTTTGCCAGTTTGCTAGAACCAAGCAATCTGAGTGTCTTCACGAAAGTACCACGGATATATTTGAATAAATTTTATGATCCATTTAAATTGGCGAGAAATATGACCCACCTTGAAGATGGTCTACTCAAAAAACTGACAACTTTGTTCGCAATAATTAACTCAGTGCGTACCATCTTTAAATTAAAGCAAACGGTTACCACACGACAACACTGGTTAGCAGTGTGAATCGGTGATTACAGAAAATTGCGACTACGATGATCGGTATTTTCCAAGCACGCAGTCCATCTCTGAAACTAAACGATAGGTATTCCAAATATACGGAACCGTAAATCCATACGAGGATTACTGGTGTCTTTTGATGAAACAATACCCAAGTGGACAATTCTAAGTTGAGTTTAAATAAACTAGTGATGTAGTGTTAATCCTCTCCAAATTGTTGTTTGTATTGAATGACCTACTCATACTACCCGGACCGTGCGTATAAATTAGCGGCGTTCTGTTTGAGGGAATTCGTTGTTTCCATGCTAGACCTCGTTTAAAACATTCCTTCACTCAACTCTGCGTTCGCCCACTATATTTCAGCGTTACGCCATCGCCCTAATCTCCAATAATCCATACCGTGATGACACCAGGTTGCATCCAAGAATAGTTTTGGGATATATGATACTCAAGTGAATTACGTGTCAGTGAAATGTTACTGGCGTTGAAAGCTTCAAATAAGAGATGTACCTGGCTTCATCATCCATATTTGCACCGCAATTTGCGTTGCATGCGAGGTGGGTGATGTCAAGTATGCAGAAACTCATTACAAGAAATATCACAATTTTTCGCTGCATTGATAAACATGCAAGTGATATATAATTCAAAGATTTCATCAAACCTACCTGTGTCACTGTTCTCTTGGTCGGCTACAATAGAACCGTCAAAGTTAAAATGAAGCAATTGTAGATTAGTTACAGAAGATTTGCACACAGGTGATAATTTTACTATAAAATGTGTGAATTCATTGCTGCTCATCAGCATATTAGACGTTTCGGCCATCGGATAGGGTAAGGCGGGCAGCTCATGGGAGGAATCATTGGTATTCCACAGAATTTACAACAAAATATTATACACTTCAGGTTAACAAGATATACGTTTACTGGACAACTCGGTGAATCATAACACTACACAACGTGAATCAAGATTTGGAAAAACATAATTTGGGTTTTTCATCCAGTTGTGACATAATGTACGCTGATTTTCATCAGATATGGGAAACACAAACCAGGTAAGCAATTTTGTCTCGACTTCCTTCCATATTGTCGTTTTAGCCTACTGTTTGGCGTGTTTGTGTTGGCGAGTTGTGACTGTCATATATGACAGAGTTAAGTCTTGCTAGCTGAAGTCTGCGTCATACATTTTACCATTCGACTTCTGCTCAGGACAACGCCACCAAATACGTAATTCCAAGAATGGGTTTGGAAACCTTGCGATAGTCCGTTCTGAACACGCGTATAAGATACTTGTAAGTGATTGTCAGACAAGTAATCCACTGACGCGATTAAAACCACTATTGTTCGGTAATTATAACGGGACCGCAAATATGTGTCACGTGCCAAGTAGTACATTCCTTGTCCCATTATGCTTGGAATCATTCGGATATTTGTGTTGTCCAGTTATGGAAACGATATTCACGCTGCAGTGACTTGGAATGAAAAAACGTGTATCGCCCTGATCACTGTCGTTTAGATAATCTGAACAAACACCTACTCTCCACAAGTTGTCTTTACCTGCTTCCAATTCCCTGGCTTTTGATCGGTCAGATCCATAGCCTGTTGACACGACTAAAAAATGGACGAACTCACCAGAACGGATCAGTCAGATGTTCACTAAATGAGTATATACTTACCTAGCTTCCCTGTAATTTATCTAACAGACATTTTGAATACACTTTCAGTTTTCTCTACATCGATAATGTGATGGAGATAATTTGTGGAATTTTTACTTCATACGATAAGATTCTTATGTTAATGTTGCTATCGGTACGCAGTAAACACCTGGATGGACGTTGATGAAAGAGTATCAGGATCATTGTGAGATATAGTACATTTCTTCAAACAGCTATGATGAGTAACCAGATTAGATCGGGCTCAGCATGAGGGATGTTACTTATGGTTCTAATATGACTCAACTTAGTTACTTGGTAGCTTCGTCATTTCCAGGTCACGTTCGCAACGGCTAGTAAAATTTATCTCAACTTCTTATTGCACAGTACCGTCTTGCTATTCGTATTGAATAATCAGACGAGTTTTACTAAGCAGCTTTCCGTTGATCTGATCAATGGCCATCATCGAAATGTGTATTCATCTTACTATACGCGGTAACTGGGAACTGAGGCCATATGTAGATTGAGGAGCAATAGACAAAACGTTTAACAAAGAAAAATATTTGGATTCTAATTTAGCAGGCACTATCGACTAGTCTAACCTAGAAATATGGTATTAGGCTTTCACATTGATCCGAGAGTTGAGTTTTATTGGAATACATTGCAATTCGCACGAAATATGTGTTTATCGAAACTGTTGGCGGTGAAGTAATAATTCGGACAGAGAAGAGTCAATTCTATGTAAACTGGCCAGCACACTGTTTCTTACAAACGAAATGTTTTATGTTATAAACAATCGTGTGCGGAAAGCACGACGCATGAGTACTGGTGGGCTATTTGCTGTTAAGCTTTCTAGTAATTGTGTATTATAAATTGGTTCTGTATTACAAGCTTAGACGTGCATACACAGTAGATGATGACATGTTTGCGCTTGATTAGTTGGTATGTCTAAAATGTGTTACATAGTTTCATCAAGATTTCTCTGAATGTCTAACGACGACTACTCAGAACTCGGCTCAGCACCAAGGGTCAGTATCGCTGTGATAACGCTGATGCATTCAAAGGACTTTAGACATGTTAAACAGTGGCAACTCCGTTTAACCTAGCACTGTACGAAGACATAATGTTTACATAATGAAGACTCATACAAGATGAACTACCACTCTCATCCAAGGACAGAACATTTGAGTAATTTCAAATGGACTGACACTAAATCATTGTGGTAAAGTAATGTCCTAGTTTCGCACATCTCCGGAATGTATCGACTGAAGACACCAAGAAGTTTCGTAGCAAACAACATTGAATCTGGCCCAATTACGTGTGTGGTATTAACGACTGAATCTCATGTATACAATACATTTGCGAAAACAAATACCGAAGTGCAATTCAAGTGATACGTTGCGATATAGTTTGGAGAAGGAAACTTGCTGTTCATCAACATCGCTCACCATTGTTTGATCTAGCCAGAAGAACCGATAACACAAAAATTGTTTGCCACATTTTTCATAAAGCAGAAATTGAACCAAACGTTCAGTTGCACATGTTTTTTATATAGATCGTCGAATAGGTTGTGGTGCACGATTGGATGGTTTAAGTAACACTGTTCCAGGTGTAGCAACCAATCATTATAATCGGGGAGGTAACACGGAATTGTGTTGCAGGAATTATGACTACGTAATCACTACAGTGAAATCCCGTTCGCATAAGACGCATCAAACAATAAAATGTGGCGTACTCACATAAACACGGTTGAAAACCTTTGTTTCCAGCTATAGTCTAGCACTCTAATAAATCGTCCGTTGTCCGCACTGAAACGGATATCTTTACTTGGAAGCGATTGTGCACATAGTTATTCCCGTTCACTTCTCGCGTATTTAGAAACCTGCGGTCTATTCTTCCAAGTTTATCATTTTCTCTTACTCAGATATCTTTGTGGAATTAAAAAGCATTTCTAGTTCTTGCTCAGAAAGCCTATATGTGATTCGCTTCTCAATTAAATTAAGATTTATGATCGAACTGTATGCTTTATTGCACAACTAGTGCAACTGGCTTCGAGGAAAGTCTATGATTAACTACTTGTGTAGGACATTCTTAGAGATATAATAAACAGCTTCAACGACAAACCCCTCACAATAGTCGAAAATAACCCCTGACAAATGATGATGATTTCAAAAGTATTTGGGTTTGAGTATGTCCCATTCGCCTCTGGTAAATCCAAACGCAGATTGACCTCCCAATGTTCATTAGTGATTCCTAACTTTGATATTTCTCTTCAGTAGCTGATCGTCAGAATTTACGAGGAGAGCCAAAATATATTCAATGTGTCCATCACGTTTATCGGGGAATTTGTGAAATTTCATCAACATCCAAAGCTCTTCTGGAATCATTTCCGTCCAAACCATATTCGTCCAGATACAGTATGACTGATACATCATGGCTTGAGCCAAGTAGACAAGCACCGCTCAAAAGCGCGCGAGTTCTAACGGTGAATTTAGCTGGTTGATCATGCTTCAAAATAACGCTAGGATTTTAATGACTATGTGCAACATCGCGCTGATAAACGAACTCTGAGAAGACAGTCCGGGTTAATCGGAAGTCTGAGTAATAGAAAACCTCAGTCTAAGTTTTAGGTAGATCCAAATAAATACTTCATAATTTTTCCACTGTTCACCGTGATGTCAAGTTTCTCAAGTTTCTATCACTAGGATTCAAATTATGTTGCTCAAATTGTACAGAACGTAGCGAAAAGGCGTCCAATAAAGCACAATTTTTATTGTCCAACACGCTAGTTCACATGTTACGCGTGCGCTCGCGTTTATGAGTCAGCTTTCCAGTCCACAACACCCCCAGGTTTCCGTTCACGCGTCGTGTGCACTTCTGCCCGATTTAGATGTGTGATCGGCGCCGTCTATCGGGAGGTTTTCCGCCTACCAATCTTCATCCGTTGGTCCGATTCCGTTGAGCGATGGCTCGTCCGGTCGCTCGTGTTGTTCTCCATCTATCCACTGTGAACTTTAACTATCCTCCGCGACCGTGTCAAGATATTTTCCCAAGTGTTGGAATATTCGCGCCTCAAATTTGGTCGTCCATCCTATTTTGCATGCCATATCTCGCCCGTTGGTCCGATCCGATCGAGCGATAACTCATCCGATTGCCCCTGTTGTCTGCTATCCGATCGTTGAGGGTTTGTGGACGTCCACTGACCGGAAAACACGCCAAAACTTTAAAACAGTCACGTGCGGTTGAGAGTGATAGCGGTTCAGGAATAGTTCTTTTTGTTGAAGTGATTGAAACATCTCGAACAGGCGTGCTTGATTTCGTAGGCTACGGTTCAGCGGAATAAAATCATAGGTTGTAATATATCTCAATGTCATGGACCAACTATGTACCATTGAGAAGTGTTTCGCAATCGTTTGGGCATTGGGAATGCTGGGGTCATAATCGTATGATCAACAGTTCCACATGGAGAGGGACCGAAAACCTCTAGAACGGATCAGGACTGCGAAGGACCCGAGAGGCAAATTAGCCCGATGGGCATCGCGTTGACGGGAGTATGGTTTTACAATCACTAATGTGTCTGATTCTGGCAACTGCGCCGCTGATAGACGACAAATTTCACGAACTGAACGATAGGGAAAACGACTAAGTAATGGGGCAGGACCCACAAACACTAGTGCGTTTACAGTGTCAGGGCAAGCTCCTGTGAAAGGTGACTGATGCTGTGGCGAAATGCGTGAGAATTCCAACAAATACTAAGGATGAAGAGCGAGTAATAATCGCTGCTCAGTGGAACAGGTTTGGTTTAAACAGTGCGTGTGTATTAACGTGGCAGCCAACTGGCATGAAATGGCACGCACCAGATTCACCAGTAACGAACAGCATATTGACCGAGGATGAAAGGAGACGTGACGGCTTATGTACTTGCCTGCCAACAGTGTCAGTTACTGAAAGGCGACAGTGTGGAAGCTCAGCGGCCAATACAGCAAATACTGGTCTCCGAACTTGGTGAACTTTGGTCGATGAGCCCACTTCCACTGAGCGCTCGTGGTAACCAGTGCGTTCCGGTTATGACAGAACATTTTACCTGTTGGGTCGAAGATACTGGCGTTTTGAACCGAAACGCTGTCCACGGTGGGAGACACATCATAACGAACCATGGCATACCGAAGGCGATCTTGACGAATGTTTTGAAAAGGTGGAGTTTGGAATACTTATGCAACAACTGAAAATCATGCGTATCCGAACGATACTTTATGACCAGCAGGCGAATCGGCTCACTGAATATAACAACTGAACGGGACCCAGTATAAGCGATCGAGAGAGACGATAGGACAAAAGTAGTGGATGACAGTGAGTTAGCAAACTGGCACCATATACTGGCGTAGCGAACTGGGAGACCAATGAGACAGGAAGCAACACTGCGTCGGTCGAACAGAATTTGCCAGCAGATGCAGAAGAGCCACGGAACCCCAGATAAGAGAGGATTGTTGTATAAAATGTGCCCTCGTTTGCGATTATTGTGGTGCGTACATTCGGGAACCGAATGACAAGTATGAACACCAGGAAGGCAAGAGACAAGAAACGACCATTAGAACAATGTGTATGCAACATATTGACGTGTCACTTTGGCAAATGTCGATGCACTGCTGTCCAACTAATGCGAGTACAGGCCAGCCGAGCACATGAGTGTATGCATTCGTTGTTCTGTGTTTTCACATAACTATTGAGGGATTTCGTGCAATAGTCAACCTTTCGTGTTAAGCGTCTTTAGCAGTCAAAATACATCTACGGAACAAGTACATAAACCATCATCACCACCATCTTCCCGTTACTTTCTATCCTGTCCAAATACTCGTTTCGGTAAATGCGTTAGTCTGCCAACCCGCTCCGATTAACTGGTTAGACACCGCTCCTCGCAATTAACCAGATGTCTAACGATAACTCTGCTTTGAAGTGTGATGAGTGAATTAACCTAACATGCACACACAAATTATAGGAAAAAATAGATGGGCCATCGAGAATACAACATGAAGCTTTGCCATCAATGATAATAGATAAACATAACACGTTGTTCCGCCAACGCATAGGTTTATTTTCCGATTTTTATCAATTTCGATTTATTATACGGGGTAAGAAGTGCCAGAGTTTGCAGACAGTTCGAAAGAACACTTTGTGTTGGTAAGTTTATTCATTTCCTAAATAGCTCAGTAGATCTAGGAATCGGTGGATGCTCATCAAAGTCCCCCTGGATGTCTTCGTTAGTCACACGATGATCAATTAAATGTGATAACTGTAATTGAAATCCAGGTGATGACTCGTCTGCTGTGTTTAAAAACGTACGGATGGCCTCAGTAATAAGTCATTATAACTAACCAATGAGGCAGATAAACATATCAAAGAACTTGTTTGAAAGCGGGCAGAATTATACCGTAATCAACTATAATATCCATTTCGTAGTTCGTAAATATACCAATGAGAAATAGTTTTCAGGCCAGTAGCAGTAAACTTTTATTTACTCTGTTTCTGATATTCCATGTACTATTTCTTAACTGCTTCCTTTGGGGTGTATTGTGAGAAATTAGCGATTCTTTTGTTCTGTTCCTCTCTGTCTCTCTCGGTCGAGGAATGCTATGCCCGTCTGGTTTGCATTCCATGAGAATTTGCAAAAGCAATTACGGTTAATGTTGATCCATGAAAAGCGCACAATGATGGTCCATACCTTCTCATTCACAAATAAAAAGCTGAGTAGGTTAGTTTGAACAACACAACTGTTGGTTATTTGGAAAACAAAAGCTGAGCAGAGATTAACATCCCATAAACTATGATTGAAATTCAATGTAAAAAACAAGCCATGCGAAGTCTAAGCAAACAGTAGGAGATACGTTCTGACCTGGTTTGAAAAACGTTTGAATTTACCTCATACAAATTTGTGGAATGCTGGCGCCATTGAGAAACATACCTACTAATTACCTGGTCGAATTCAATAAGGAAGATTGTTAGACAAGACGTAAATAGTAGCTTGGATACGCCATGAAGTCAAACGTGAAATGCTTTGCAATGAAGAGGAACAAAGTGTCCGACATATTATTGCCTGAATAGACTCGGGGCGAAGGTTACCCATCTTTGTTAGGTTAAGAATCCAACTGAATTGAAAGTGTTGACGGAAGTAGCAACATAATGTCTTGTATGATCTGCAAACATCAATTTATATCCACGCCAAACGCATGAATTTTAGGATAGGATCGAAGACAGAAAACTTGTCATAAAACGTATGCTTATCGATGTACATAGCCAACTGGTTACTCTGTAACACTTTAAAAACAGGCATGAGAGTGCAATAAATTACGAAAATTTGGAAAGTATGCGGAAAACAACTACGCAGACCGCATCGCTGTAGGAATTGTTGTGAGTTGCAGTTTTTGTTGGACTACAACTAAAGCGCGTTTCAAGGTTGACTATTAGGTAACATTTCGGACGATTCTAGCGATCGACCATTTCACGGTGTCGATAACCAAATAGGCCTGAAATTCATTCGGTTGTCCGGTAATCCTCACAGCCTACCGCCTCTCTATCTGATATGTATGAACAAATGGCGGATCGTCCAATTTGCATAGGTATCAGTAGGTATCAAGTATCTTGCGTGCGTTTTTTGCGCAAGCCAGTTGTGAGAATACATGATACGCATCGTTACCAGGAGAATTCGATCGTGGAGTAGAGAGGTCAGTGTAAGTCGAATCGATTAGAGGAAACCTTGTTGAGACCAAATATAGAAGTGAGTTGAGGCGTTTGCTAGATTCTCGCCATAGCACCGCGAGTGAGAATTAATATGTCAGTTGAGTAAGGAGTAGTGAACTATAACATCAGTTTGGTGCAACTTGTGAGGTCTAGTAAAATGGGACAAATCACACGGACTGTAAAGGTTTACGGAAAAGTCAACGCGCTAATTTTGTAGGTCTCTCTGAGATACGGATGCGTTGTCATGTTAAGTAGATCGTTTTGAGCAAATATTTCACCTGCATTGTGAGGTTGACTGTAAGTGAACTGCATTGGCTTCTGAAATTTCTGGATATTTGTTTCCAATGACTGTGTCAAATAGAACCGGTCCGTTGTTTTCCACAATGTCATTCGAGCATATTTTCTCAGATCTGTCCATCTATGAAACATTGAACTAAGTTGTTCTTTTATCTTAATAGCACGAGACAAGAGTTTTCTTACTGCTCTGTCTAAGTTGCTTTAAAATATAATTTACCCTATACCGTGTCATTCCATTGACGAGAAATGAACAGATCTTCAACACTTTGTCTACAGAGGATTCAGGTTCTAAGGTAGAGTGAATATTTTTGTGGGTAGAGCTGAAGTGCAACAGTATGTCAATTACATTACCACTTTAATATAACGTTCATAGATAATGAATGTCTGTCTGAATGGATGATAAAACAGGCAATAAAAGAGCCTAGCGGTGAGCTAACTAATACTCAGTGCTTTTGACAATATAACTTTCTGATGAAATCGAAGTTGCACTTTACAACAGCAGCAATATATTGACTGCCATGAAGTATCGACTGATATCACTAAGTGTTTACTATTCCTCTCGTCGTACAGGCTGAAAAACTTAACCATCTCAGCAACGTCCAGCGTCCAGTCACCCTCAACCGCCTTGAATAAATTTCAATGAATTCAAAGGAATCACTCAAACTAAGAATTGCCAGTTCTTTTCTAACTGATCTCGGCAGGTCGGCTGAAGATTCTGGTATCGCGTGAGTCAGAAAATTACAACCAGATCAATTGATTGTGTCTAATTTAGCGCGACCGTGGGACTCAATCAGAGTGAGTCGAAGATCATTTAGTAGTAATCACAGAAAATAACGCAATTCGCTTGCAGTCAACCTCACTGTGCACACAAAATGTCCGCTAAAAACATCGAACCACCCGTGGTCACACATCCATAAACCGTAGTGATCTATAGCGTAAGTGCGTTGAATTCTATCTAAAGGTTTCCAATCCATGTGATTGCTGCGAATTTATTAGACCAAGATCTATAAACAGTGATTATCGGCACAAAACATTTACGCACCAACTCAAAAGAAGTAAATCTCCCGAAATCATCCATATCTACAGGATGTTCGAATCGCGCTTGATCGTAATGTTGCGGCATTCCGTTTAGAAATACGGGTTCATCCTGTGTATTTCATGGAATTAATTGTTTTTTCTTACCTATCTGGACTTCAATGTAGACCGCAGCCACCGAGAGACTACCAGTTTCATGAGTCCATGTTTGGACGTTAGATTTTGCCAACACAGAAGAAAACATATCGTATGTAATTATATAGATAAGAAACCCTGCTTTAACTGGCCAAGATCAAATTACTAACCAACAGAATGATATGGCCAAAGAGTTACGGTGTTCCCCGTAGATTGCGTAAAATGTTGGAGACTGCTGAAAAATGTTTGTTACGAACCGGACGTTCGAAATCACCGCATGTGGTGAATAACTTAATAAATTATTGATAAACAGATAAGATTATACAAATGCCTACAAACTTCATTGGAAACCACTTCAAGCACACGAAACTTCATGAGAACGTTCTGTCAGCAAAACAGTCAGCCACAAACACATGTCAACTGAAACTAAAACAACCCTACAACCAAGCATAACATTCTAAACTCATAACGATTACTTGTGTACAATGTTTAAAGTCAGCTATTATTGCACACCTTCATTACTGAATACCTCCTAGTCTACGTGGTTGTAATGTAAGTCATTCGGTGTCGTAGTTTCTGCTGTGTTAAAAACTCGGTTATATTCTTTATTGCTTGAACCAGGTTGGTTTAAGCAGACGTCAAAGTCGAATAATACACTAAGCAAACATGATCATTGGGCTAAAACAGAACCAGACTCAAAATTCTAGGATAGGGACAAATGACAATCGATCACGATCGGAATGTTGCAATTAGACAATCAATCTGGGTGAATCTAGCGAACAGCCCGATTGACATAGTGTTGTAAACCCTCCTAAACTGTACGCTGGTTCGATCTCAGTATAGTGTTGCGCTCGACAGAATTCGGATTCTCGTCCCGGTAATAATTCACACGAAAATCTCGGTCCCGAATAATACCACGACTGTCCCCGTATTTGCTCCCAAGACAAGCCAAAAGATGAGTACGAAAAAAGAGCTTTGTTTCGCCCCAAAACGTGTGTGGCTAAGGCGACAAGTAAAAAGTATTTATAGGGCGCGTTATGACCACACATTCCCAAGATTTCAGAGAACAGTTGTCGGGAGAATACGTTAGGATCGCAAATGTGCATAGCGGTATAAAAAGTCGCAACCGATTTGAACAGTTCCGCTAAGTAGGACTGAGTCAATCGTTTTTTCTTCTTTCTGACGGCGGAGGCGGCTTGGGTCGATAACACGGTGGGTGCCGTAACACCTAGGAATCTTCTCATAGTATAATCACCGGTACACTGTGGCTACTTCTGGGACTTCTCTCAATCCATGTTACACGGGATTGTATACACTTTTCGCGCCACTCACGTGGTCCCGGTGAAATCACGCTACTTTAAGAAATAACGTGTATTTGAGTCAATAAACGCCTGTCAATTCTGTTGAGTCATCTTGTCATGAATGTTCCGTACATGTGATTAGGTACCAATCAGTCTCATGTTTCATTCGGCGATATAATTAATTTGAATGTATCGGCAACTGGAATGAACGTCATTCTACCGTATGAATCGTTTGCATGTAGACGTTTGTGCACAACAGATAAGGCCATCGGTTGTTGGATTATGGAGAAATGAAAGGAATGGACTGGTATGAGAGTATTTGAAGCAGAAATAACAGGTTACAGATAGATTGGATGGAAGAAAAACAAAAGGTGATTGAAGTGATTCTGACAGGGTAAACCGGTATCTAACAACAGATTGGTGGCTCACAACCTCCTTATTGAGAAGTAAGCCAGGCAAGAAAATCGGCTTTCTCATCATTCGGCAATCAAACCGAAAGGAACATTCGGATGTTCTACTGAGGATTCTCGCCGAAAGGAACACCACAAGCATGTCGTTCAGCCCAGCAGATGGCGTTGTGTTAGACTAAAGTATGTAGACACTGGCATTACGGTAGCACCTCGTTATCATTCATCCGTGCGGAATGAACTGTCATGTCGTTTGACCATTTCCCACGGGCTAAAATTCTTTCAAGAGAAAGCCATAATCTGACATCTTGTTTAGAACGACAAACTCGCGCTCTGTCTCACTACGGAAGTTTACTGGGATAAGCATTTCAGCACCACACAACCGAAAACTCGGGCATTATATGACTGAATGAAATTTTTGAGTCCTCGTAAACATTCACGTCAGCTCCCACTAAAAATAGACACTATACTCACGGTTTGATCTTTTTAAAGTTCGTTTGCAAGGCATACAAATTCCACAAGCGGAATGTGAACACAGACATAGTTTTCATGTTGACCACTGCACCACTGACAACACACTTCGCAAGACCGAATCATCATACAGGGAAGTTCAGCCTTATCACAATTAGGCTGAGTTCAAATTCAAGTCATTGTCGCAGTTGTGAAGTCGGTTGCCCTACGAAGACGCCCAAATGAACTTGTCCGTGTTTGATACTAGTCGACTGGCTAATGGATTCAAACGGTTTTCCGTTACCTGAATGACCAGTTCTCGTGAACCAGCAATGTTGCATAGAATGTATACTGGTAATTAGTTCAGTTTCAGTGCCCGATCTCGACATACCAACTCGTCGGCCATCTTTTCACATTTATTTCCATTCATCTCGATAGATGTGCTGCACAGAGTTGTAAAGTGCATGCTGTTAACCGGAAGCCATACGCAACAAGGATCGCGGTGTACACGGGGGGTGAATTTAAACAATGCAACAAACCAACGCATCGGTGTAAACATCACATGAAACAGCCGCAGAAAAAGTACATAAATGCCAAAACCGTGGCCACATTCTAAGCTCAAGTTTAATCAGGTCGAGTTTCTTTGCATCCACAGTAAGGAAAACTGTCAAACGTTTCCGCCAAATTCCTTGCTTTGATAGTTGGATTGCAGTTCCACACACACTCAATTGGTACTCATTCCGATGAAGGTTTCGGGACAATGTTGTTGAAAAATTCGATTCTCTTTTTTCTACGATACATAATTCAGTCAAGTCACTAGTTGACCGGAGGTGGTGCACAAATAAATCTTGTCAGTTTGAGCTGGTCTGCAACAGTTCCTCATTTAGATTGTGTCAGTTTACCCGGAGAAGATTTATTACCATGCCACCTTCGGTCAAATTGAAACATTTGGCAGATTACACATAGTAGAAAAGAGAACAGATATGTTTAGTAGCGTTCTTCCAATACGTTTACTGGAATGTGGTGTCAGCGGGGATCAGTAGCTAGCCATCAAGCAAACAATTTATCACAAAGGTGACAGACTCAATTTTCCAATAGGTGCAGGCAAAACTGACTTAAATCTGAGTTTAAAATGTAGCCACGCTTTTGCAAGTTACTAGGCGATTAACATTATTTGAATCAAATTCCGTTCATTTTTGTTCACTAAAATTCCGCCGTGTGTTGAATTATGCGATTCACGTTGATTAACAACATAGTTCTCCATTTATTAGAATGCTTTGTTGCAATCAGATATCAAACCAAAACAACAAAGAAACATACACTTCACGATATGAATATTTTGTTTATTTCATTGGCTACAACCAATCTGTAGACGAGCTATTTTCTTATGTTTGGAGTGCACATAACACGCAGACTGACAGTCCAGGAAAATCGATTAACTAACCTCAAAACGCGAGCAGGTTTCCGTAGCCGTTAGTCCATCTATCGTCAAAGAAAACTTCAGTTTGTTTATATCTACTGACATCCAGAACGAAGTAGCACGGAAAATGGAGCGACCTGCTGGGTGAATATTATGACTGAAAACCGAAAGGTAATTGCGCACCTCAGTCTCAGTGAGCGGTTCCAAATCTATTGAACAGGGTGCCACATCACAAGTTTGTGGCGGCAACACGGTAGAAGCAGGCGGCCAGCTAAATTGACTCTCAAAGTGTTCAGCCCAACGCTCTAACCTTCCGGACTTATTATAGACCAGTGGCACGGATCAGCTTGGAGTTTGCCAGTGTTCCCTGAAGCAAAAACGGTTCCCGTTCCCTTATCTTTTTCCAATAACCAAGCCTGACGATCAGTCTTTAGACTACGTTTCAATTTCCTACGGATCTCTCTTCCAGACTTGTTATGTAAACTACCAGGAGGAATGTTCCGCCTGGCTCTTAACAACTCCAGAGAAATCGCTGAAATCCAGTGTTTGTCAAACCCACGTAACCCCGTGCCGCATGCTACAGTATCTGCTTTCTGAATGGCCTGTGAGATTTGAGTCCAGCAACTATTAGGAATTCTGGGGGTAAGTACCATTAAGTCAGCTTTCTAACCTGGTTTGGTACTTATGCTTTGCCAATTGTAAAACCGGTTTCTCAACAACCATTAGTTGCTGTCGGTGGGATCATTGTCCAGCAAAAGTAGAAATGAAACGACAACGTACCAACGCACGGTCCGAATCCAACCATATGCTCCAATAAGAACGACAGTCCTGAATGGAACCCCGTCAATTATAACTAACAGCTATGTAGTCTATCTGAATTGAGTTAGAACTCACTAGTAGTGCATATTTTGTTCCATTTCGGGATCTGAAATCAACCGACAATTCCTTGCGACAAACCGACCTCACATTAGGCACGACCGAATACTTGTAACTGAGAGTCCGAACGTCTCAATAAGTAACACAACTGCCCGTTAACCCCAATCGACAACATTGCCATTAGACTTTCTGTCGGAATGAACCCAATTAAATTAACCTGCTGAAAAATGCGTTAGGTAAGTGACGAGTGGTCGTCGAGTTGACTGGTCTAATTTATACATCGCCCACAAGTAATCGCGGCTTTCGCATTTAATTAGACTTTTTCCAAAGCCTCTCCCGGAGCGAATCGAGTTCTTCCTTGTAAGAACTTATCACTAATGAATATCCAAGTCACAGTTGGGAGTTGGATGTCAGCTATTGTTTTATCAGGAAACAGTGCTAATCACAGAATCACTAACCTCAAAATAGGTACGACTGAAATACCGTATTTAATACATTGACGAATGTCTACCGCTGTTAGTCTATTGACTAAGGCACAGTTGCCCCATCCGAAGATCCTCCGAATACTATTCTTGTGTCAAACAAACGTGATACACAGTCCACATATTAAACACTCGAGTAGAACAAAATTTGAACGCAATTTCATTAAGGCATATACGGTTTCGGGAATAGTCGTACACAAACACGTCTTCCATAATTCATCTTCTAGCCGGTTTAATTATGTAATCCATCGGACTTATTACATAGAAACCAGCTCACTGGTCAATCAATTAGCGATAGCTTGAATAGTCAACTACGTAACTCTGGCTCATTGGTTTGACCACGTAGGTTAGTCATCGATCCGATTTCAGCAGAACACTATAGCAAACTGGTGGTGCTTACACAGTAGAAACAGGGAACCGATTAAGTTGGTCCTCAAACGGTTTAACCTTCCGGATATAACATACGTGAGTCTGTCATCTGACTTGCTGGGAAATTCACTGTCAGACAAATGCCCTGGGCCAGTCGTACGAGTGAGCCTGAAGAGTCTGCTTATTGAAACAAGAACCATTTCTATCTCATCAGCCTCCTCCGTTAACCAACTCTTACGATCGGCAACAAAGCTACGGTCGAGATTACGGATGTTTCATCCAAACATGATAAATGGGCTGCTGTGGACGATGTCCTGACCGTTATCTAACTTTTCTAGTGGCTTCTTTGATATTCGATGCTTGTTCAGCCCACCAACCATTGTGCCGCATATTTCAGTACCTGTTTCATGGATGTTCTGTAAAATTTAGGTCCAACAGCAGTTTGAATCTTCAGAACTAGAACCACTAACTGTGTTCTATGCTAAGTTGTTACTTTTTATTCACTGCCGGCCTATTAGATTTTCCCAGTACTAACAGTTGCAGTGGGTGGGGTCTTTGCTGAGCACAATTCAAAACAAGATGGCATCTTTCCATCGCCTAACTTGGATGTGAGTATGTGGTTCAATAAAAGTGACAACACTAAATGGATCCAGACCATCTATAACTAACAGCTACGTGGTCTACTTGTGACCATGTCTCATGTACGCCTTGCGGAATTGCTCCGATAGGCATTCACCTCGAGAAACTCGACAGCTGGACTACATAGCCCAATCCTCTACGGACATCCGCCATGTCTTTGGAGCCGCAAACGTCGCCGCGGATACACTTTCACGAATGCACAGCGTGTCTACTGCCGTCGACTTGATCTCACATCGCGACATAGCTGCACAACAACAGTCCGACTGCACGTTTATGGAGGATATAAAACGCACGAACGTACGTATTGTTACAGTTCCATTGACATCTTCGCCTAGTACCACTATATGTGACAATACGCTGGGATACACCAGGCCAGTCGTGCCGCGTTCGTTACGAAGAGCAGTATTCGAAGCGTTGCATAACCTGTCACATCCAGGGATACGCGCATCACTAAGGCTGATTGCGGATCGATTCGTCTGGCCTAACATGAATCCGGACGTACGGCATTGGGCCCGTTGTTGCCTTGCATGTCAACGTTCCAAAGTCAACCGATACACCAACAGCCCGCTGGGATCTTTTCCAACACCCGACGATCGGTTTGAACATGTCCACCTGGACCTCGTCGGGCCACTTCCACCTTCGCGAGGCTACACTTACCTGCTCACGTGTATCGACTGGTTCACTCGCTGGCCAGAAGCCATACCGTCGTCAGACACATCAATACTATCTGTCGCCCGCGCCTTTGTCGAGCATTGGGTCGCACGTTACGGTTGTCCGTCGACGATTACAACTGATCGCAGTACGCAATTCAAGTCAACCTTATTTTCACAACTGACCAAGCTGTTAGACGTGCATCGAGCATGCACTACGACATACCGCTCCCAAGCGAATGGACTCGTAGAACGTTTGCATCGTCAGCTCAAAGCTTCATTACGTGTTCACGAACGGAAGGATTGGACGGAAATAGTACCCCTAGTTCTACTTGGTATTCGCAGTTGTATCAAGGATGACAGTACTACCCCAGCGTCGCTCGTCTATGGTCGTCCTTCAAGCCTCCCAGCTGATTTCTTCCAACCGTTGAACAAAGCTGCTGTCGACACTCAAGACTATGCTAGCCGACTAGCCAATTACATGCCGTCATTACAAGCAGGTGTTACACGTGTTCAACAGTCCACGTCTTATGTTCCTAAAGAACTCAGCACTTGTGAGTTCGTGTTTCTGCGGACAGATTCTGTCAAGAAACCGCTACAACAGCCGTATAAAGGACCTTTTCGTGTCATTAAACTGTCTGCGAAAACTTGTGATCGACAGTTTCGGCCAGCACCTCATGGCCTCGATTGACCGCCTTAAACTCGCTTTCACCGACTCACCCCCCAGTGTGACAACACACGCATCGTTCGAGTCGTCTCCACTTACTTCACCTTCCGACGTAGCCCCAGCGCTGCCCTCCGCATTTACTCTCGATGAACTCCCTCCTCCACCTACAACTCGTTCAGGGAGGCGCGTCCATTTTCCTGCGCGCTATCTTGAGCAGTTTACTTTCTCTCCTTTGCATGTGTTGTACAGCTGATGATTGATTATGTGTATTTCGTGCTTTTGTCGAACGGTAACTAACAGTTTTTCGTAGGTACAATTCCTTGGCTCGTTTTGCACAGAAGATACCTGCACATAACTGTAAATATCCTCGGCGCTCAAGGACACGCGTTACGGTGGGTATCTGCTTTTTTCTTAAACGTTCAGGTACTTCACCTTTCCTTATTTCTAGGCCTGGCGCGAAGCATAGCAACAATTGCCGGGCCCAAAGATAAAACCTTGAACGCCGTAGCACTCTGTGCCTGCGTAGTGAGAAAATCACACCCCTGTCACGTCCTCAGGAGGCGTTTTCAGGTAGGGTGGCTCGCATGCGGCTGGCTAGCAAGACAGCAGCTGTTGCCCAGGATTAAAATTCATAGGTAGAAGGCCTCCAATGCTAGTCACCCTTCTAGAGGGAGCTGATGTAGTGAGATCACCTTCGACGTCCCCAAAATCCTAAACTCCCCGCGGCGTGAGAGTTGCCTCGCCAGTGCCACCGCCCTGGCCCACATTACCTTGTGAATGTGAATTTACTACAAACCACTAGCATCAAAGTTAGTGTGTTGGCGTAGGTATCGCAGTTTTACTTGTAAGTATATTAGGAATCTGCGCCATCTCTACCATTGTAAGCTACATTCATTAGGGAAACTATGTTTTAGTTACTGCCGTTGGGAACGCCGCACAACCATGCTGATACTTGTTTGAGTCCTGAAGGTCAACTGGAATTTCCGTTAACATTCGTCCTCTCTGGCGGCCGCCGTGCGGACCCGTTCTACACAAACGCGAACGCAGTCTGTCTGACCACTCTGTCTCTCACGTAGTCTATCAGTTCAATTGCAGTTACGGTGACGTTTACATGGGCAGAACAGACCGACGGCTATCTCAACGAGTGGCAGAACATGCTCATGACACAACAACCTGAAACTGTCGAATTCGTTACTCGAAGCCCCGCATCATCGATTGCCAGACATCTCATGATGACAGGTCACCGAATTGACCTGAATAGGTCATTCAAAATATTGTTACGTCGACAGAACCCGAAGCTACTGGCCTTTAGCAAAGCCATGTTGATCAGAGCTCACCAGCCGGCGCTACGTGCACATGAGTGGTTGAAACAACCCGTAGGATTAACATGGTGGTGGGGACATGATACGTGATTTGACTGTTTACTCCCCATACCCTATCTATCTCTATTTGTGTCATATATAAAAATCGCATGGCTTTTGTTTGTCACTGGTGAAAGTGAATGAAATCTTAACATATCTCAACGTATGTCTTCGTTCTGCGCCGATGAAGTTAATGAAGTTAACTCAGTGTTTCAACTAGCATCTTATCGTCAACTTGTAATACTGCTGGTATGATATAAACGAGGATAGCAAAGGTACTAGTTACCTTTACCAACCTGCGTCACTTTTGGAGCTTTTTGGGGCCTACTGGAGCCAGAACTGTACAGCATTACCAGTGGTCTGTCAGATGCAGGCGAAATTTGGCGGGCGCTGTAATTTCTTTGACCCACGAACTGAAAAAGTTCGTCCCCGTCGTTTGCATTCCCTATTTTCCCCCAATAACCTGACCCTCGTGCTCACTACCTCACCCACTCCGTTTTGTTTTATTGGACTAATGTGTCATTAAATGTCCGTGGCGCGAGTGGCCATTCTTGTCCTGGTCTGCTGTCGTGGTGGTTCACCTTTGACCTTGTTGGTCCTGTTGAGAAACCATTGATTTTGCTGGACGAGACTATCGTCGCGAACGACTGAGGTTTGTTTTTTGTAATTATTGATGCACTTCTTTAATAGTAATGTAGAAATTGTTGGATCCAATCTTGTTCTCGTTTTTGGGATCCGTTTTTGTGCTAAGCGTAACTCAACGATCAGACGTGAATCGTTACAATAAATGTTCTCACCGCATTCTGGCCGTTCATCGTTTCCCAAAACATTTCGAACGTTCCACGTAATGAAGCATATTTCTCATTACGAACGTACCCGTACATCACGGGTCGGCCGTGTCCCATACCGTCCGTTACGAGGAACTGATCTAACTCCCAGAATTGAAAGTATGAGGAAATGCACAATGACATACTTGTGCTTGTTCGTCCAGTGGGCGGCATCCACATTCACAACATGCGGGAAACTTCGGAATACTCCAATTTGCATTCCCTGGGCAAAGCAGATATGCGTATATCTGTTACCTTCATCCCGCATGGTGCGCACCAAACCTGTCGCATTAATCACCGACCGCACTTCATCAAGGTTCTCTAGTGTTCCGTGACCAATCGTAGGCAACAAACTCACTCGACGTTGCAGGCTTTAACTTGCAGCAATGTTTCCGACGTCAGCGGTTGTGGTAAAGTCCCCGTAAGCATCCGTTACATGCTGCTTGATGTTATCAGTTGATGTATCTTGCTGGAACAGGCTCCTGCATTCGTTCAATTCACTGGCGATGAGTCCACGATTCGTACGATGCGATTCATATAGCAGACGACTGAGAAGGTGGGTGTGCCCCAACTTGAAAGAGCTCACAACCCGACAGGCATCACACCGGATCACATCAAACCGCCATCTGTAACATGTGTCGCGAGAACTGACTGGTTAGAACTAGCATCAGTTAAACCACTAGACACGTTGTACACCTTTGAATACACTACTATGCCTTTTCTACTTCGCGCAACGACAATAAATCTGCACGGTTTTCAGGACTCCGTGTGATTTTACCTTGACGTACTTCAAAACAGTTTCCGACATGCGGCTCGTCCTACGAACGTTAATAACAGCTACCTCATATATGTGACTCTGAAGGCAATCCTGGAACTTTGAGAAAGCGCACAATTCGGGATTTTCAAACATTGCAATATAATCCATGTCCTAAAAATAAAAAATAAACAAATGAAAATGAAACAATAAATAGACGAAAAAATGATAAATGAGTTAAAACTCACTCCAGCATCATTGTTTTAACACTGCGACACACAATCGACCATGGTAGTCGGTTTCCCTTCTTACAGAAATTTCTGAAAAATCAATGAAATTCAAATTTTATCACGTTTAAGTAAAGTGGTACCATTAATCTTGTTAAAATAATGTATAAAATATGACAAACTTTACTTTGTGCCGCAAAATAGTGTTCGCATTCATCTCAGTGACACGTGCCCTGAAGGTACGTTCAAAGATGCACAGACGTTCGCGGGCTTAGCAGCCCATATGTGTGGGCAGATACGCAGAAACATACAGAAAAAACTTCCCTAAACAAATGCTATATATGTATATACCCATGAATATTGCATTATATATAGTCAGATGATATGTATATATCTGTGAGTCAAAGGTTCAACGGCCTGACACATATGTACACAAATATAGAAGTATAATTATTTTAATAATCGACGCACTCAGATATTTTTTTCTGTGTGAATATATGCACTTTTGTGACGGAAAATTTATGAATGTGCTGTTGATCGGCAAGTGCATTCTGGTATTAATTAGTTTGGCAACGGATTTTTCCATCACCCAGTCAGAAAATTCGACCGTTCAAGTTTTTTTCCGGGTATGAAAGAACACCGGCCTCCATCAACCACAACAAACAGCCATAGCGAACTACGAAAAATATTTACGATAAGGTCGTTTTAAATTACCCGTCAGTTTAAACAAACAGATATGAATCCCTGACGAAGATTTCGACGATTTCACTTACTATACCAGGCACGAAGCTACTAAAGCCGTTTCTTATGATAAAATAACTTTCCGAAACACGACAGTTGAGGAAATCATGGTCTACGACTAGCATTCAAGCTCCGAAGACCCTTTGAAACTTCGAATGCTCCATGACGCCATTGAGCCAAAGTCAGGGAAAATTGCTGCCTTCAAAGATTATCCACCATTATATTTCTAGAAATCCCCGCCGGTAATTAGGCACTGTTAAATATTTCCGTCTTTTATCCCGCATTGTTTGGCGTTGCTGAAACGGCGTACTTACTTGTTAGAGGTCAACTCGAACACTTTGTTTCACCGCCTCCAGACAACTTCACATTTTTTGTTGCCAAACACACGTTGTCGCAGGTGAGGTATGCCAGAATGTTGTGGACGTTTCGGCTCTCATTTTTTGGACCGGTGCGCCCAGTCAGTTGCGGGCGCGGTTTCACAACAGATTGTGAACGGCCAAATTCAATCTCTGTCATTTTTCTCCAGTAAGCTTTAACAAGCTCAAATGTATTGTAGTATCTTTAGTCGAGGGTTACTGGCTACGTCTCACGCCAGTTAACCTTTTCGTGCTTATTGTTCGTATTTGACAGTCCTTACAGTTCATGAATCCCTCGTTATTCTTTCAAAGCCAGGCCCGGTCACCGTTCACCAAGGGAAATTTGGTGGTCGGACTAAAATTCTCAGTCCGCAACAGGCATACATTACATCGCGGATGACCAAAAGCGGCTGCCGGCAACTTTTCCACAGTCATCCTAAGTGGCTTATGCCGAAATGATGCGGTTAACTCGGAAGAGTTGGACCGGACACAAACTACGATCCATAGTTGCAACAATGCAGTAATCTTTCTGCATTTTCATCAATGTCAGACTTCGCTTTGGCATATCTGTATGTTCAGAAATGCTTCACTATGTTCTTTCTTAATTTTCGACCACCGACTTTTTCTGTTAATGCTCCACGATTGGTTTGGCTCCGGACGTCAAGATGGTTCGATGAAAATACTAACGAACAATCATCGGTAACACGTTAGGCGAAAAGCTTGAATCTAACTGAGGTTGTTTCGTGCCATGTTGATTTTCGAATGTTGTGCCGGATTTATCTCTCCTTTTCAACTACCGTAATATGATTGAGCTCGGTTGCAGTATTTCATTCTGTTTAGCATTTAGTTCGTGACGTTTCTCAACTTGTTTGGGTAATCTCGCGTTATTCTGAACTCCTGAGATTGACGTTAATAATTACGTTCGTTATTTTTGTTTTTTATTATATCGTAATGTTCATACTATCGGGATCACCAACCCTAATCACATAGCGTTCCTTCTCTCATCTGCCTCGGTGTATATTTTGCGTACATGTTGAAACGGTCTGCGTGTAGCTTGTGCTCTTAGCTAGTTCGCGCAAGAGACCACGCCCTTTAGTGCTCCGGGTATGACACTTGATTCCGCAATTCTTGCCTCGGCGTCTCCCCGGAGTTATACCGAGATCTGGGTGCCGTCAATCTAGACTGTATCCAACTAAATTGCAATAAATGTAGATTATCTGAGCGGCTGCTTAGTGGTTCATTGGACGCTGCTAGTAATCCGATGCTCACTGCTAGTGCAACCACCTCGTCCGACAACAGTATTCCTGACCACAGCTTACACCTTCCAACAGAAGTATCACGACTAAATGTAAGGCGAACGCATCAAACGAAGTGTCTGCGTTAGTTAAAGTGGGTACTAAGTCACCAGCGTCGACTACCAGTTACTCGCCGATGCAAACCATGAAGAGTTCATCCACCAAAAAGGGTCGTTCATTCGGTACAGAGTTCTTGCCACATGTGAACGAAGTTCCTGAGAACAAAGATAGAAGCCCTGCGAAGTAGGGTCAGCACGCTCTGTTCAAAATACTGGTATGACTGGAGCACAGCTCAAAGGCACTGGCACAATGTCGAATACATTCCTTTCATCTGCGACTGAGTCTACAGTCGCAGTTACATGTATGTCCTCTATAACACCAACTACAACTACATTGCTGACGCTCATTGAGGAACAGCTGGCCAAGATAAAATTGAACAGTGAATTGCTCACTAAGAGGCCGGCCCACCATGAGAACAGGTACGAGGTAGCTGCCGACAGAAGGCGGAAGTTCCTAATACATCGTATTACCAAACCGTACTGGAGACAGCAAACAACCAGCACTTACACTGAGACACCATCTGTCAACTGTTCTGTTTGGGGGGATTAACAAGAGATACCGAAATGGATAGAGTGTTACGAGTGAGGAACTTGAATCAGCTGGCCAACGTATCAGGGGAAACGAGACCGATCGTTTTGGAAATCGTACACCCTTTCCATCGGGATCAAGTACTAGCGAGATCACTGGACATGAAGCCTATGTCAAATGACAAATTTGAAATGTTTCCAGATGCGCCAAATCCTGCTATTCCGAAAGGCGTTCGTTCCCTGCGCAAACCGAACACATGGGACACCGATCTCTACCTCCAGTTGGCTCTTTCTCTTACTACAAACGTGTCCCGTGCGAGTATACCGATTTATCTCTCGTATTTTAAGTTCCCCAATTCAGCATCACAAGCGTGCAATCCGTCACCGTCAGAAAACTGGAATCCGCTTTCGGGTGTGGTTCCCGAGGGCTGCGACTCCCAATATAAAATATCCGAGCCGTTGGAGCCCCAGCGTTTGAAAACCTGCAACATCGTTGTAGCTGGTGGTTACGACGTGATTGCTATAATAGAATATTGGCGCATAATGAATACACAGTACGGTGGGCTGTATCCGGAAGGACATTGGAGTTACATACACGATAAACCTAACGGGAGGCAAAGAGGAAGGGTGCAACACTTAATCGCCGAAAGGTATGTGCAATTACAGGATTCCTCTTTCAGTACACTGAACATTCAATCAATAGAAAATGTGGTGAAGTCGAACCCACAGACTATCTCAGTCGTATGTGTTCACCGTGATCCAAGGTAACAAGCCATCGAAGATGCGGAGCTTGTCTTTTTTGAGGGTCATCATTGTTAACCCACACTTTCTG
>JTDE01003357.1:15215-34082 GCA_014338405.1 Paragonimus skrjabini miyazakii | reverse complement strand
TAGAGACTTCAACGTTGCTGGCATCGATTGGGGGGGAAAGCAGCCTCTGCAGGAAGTTTTTGGACAGACCTTTTGGAATTTCTCCATGACAATATGCTGATTCAGCACGTGAGATGCAAACAGCGCTTTAGAATGCCTGACCTAGTGGTAAGCAGGTGCGAAAAGAAAGTTGCTTCACTTAGTATGAGTGTTCCTCTTGGGAAAGGCGACCATGTGGCTGTCACTTTTGAGTTCTGCATCAGGTGACAGTTATAATCATAGTAAAAATAATGATAATGATGATAAAAATAATAAATTCCTCAACGTATTTGTGAGAAACACGCTTGGATGCGTGCGATCATGACAGATAATTATATACGATATAAACCAAAAGCCGGATATATAATATGACAAACAAGAAGTCTATCGACAATAGAAAGCATAATCAGAAAAAAAGGGTCACAGTTCACAACCTTCGGCATAAACACAAGGAAAGAAGATAGTTCGCATGTTCCACAGATTCAGTAGAAAAGATGAGATTTTCGTTAATTTACACTTTACAAGGTTGAATAAAGATGACGTTTCAAATGTTTCAAGGTCATGCAGGGAAATACGTGCAATCGCGTCTTCGAAGGATTTCGCCATTAGTTGATACCTTTCCCGTTAACAGGCAACTTTGGTAGAGTTAACTTCGACGAATTGATTCTGGATGCAAAGTCTCTGGCTTGGAATCATCTATCGAACCCAGGAAACCAGGCCCGGGAGCTGAATAAACGAAATCTACATCTTCTCACAGAAAAACACGCTCCGATTGCCAGATGCCGCATACAGGGCAAACGTCGTGAATGGAAAGCTAGAATGGATAAGGTACATAGAAGAAAAAAGAAAGCTCGGCTAACTTTTAAAAAAACAGCTGGTCATAAGAGATTTTTACCGTATCTGTTTGAAGAGGACCGCATGATCGAACTTCAAAATAATACCTGAGACGCCTGCAAATTAGCACTTGCCTGGGGTGCCAAATTCAATAAAAAGTGGTACCATGCATATGTCCGAGCTAAGCCAGCGATGCGCAGAGAAACAGGTCGCCTCAGGCTCTCTGATGGCAACCTGCTGACCGATGCTCATGAGAAGACGAGAAATCTGACATTGCACTTCGCAAGTGTCCACCGAAAGGGTAGTTTGCAAAACTCTACCGTAGACTTACCTCCTGTGCCGATCGAAGAAACGACTCACGAAGACATAACATTTCATGCGATGAGGAACATATTACAGCAGTTGAACACCAATAATACCCCGGCGCCAGATGGTATTCGCGCGGCCGACGTCCGTTCGCTAGCCAGTGTATTATCCGCTCCAGTAACTAACCCGTTTAACCAGTCTATTAATGAAAGTGGAATAGTCCAGGATTACCGTGAAGCAAATTTCACAGCTCTGCACGAGAGTGAAAACAAAGAGGTGGTTACTGACCGGTCAGTTTCACTTGCAGCCTACTAGAAAGTGGGCGAAACTGCTATTAGAATCAGTCCTGACAAGCATCTCAATGAGAGCGAACTGTTGGATTCAAATCATCATGGATTTAAGAAGAGAAAGTCTTGTCTATGGGTCTACTTCAAAAGTTTACTCTGTATGCAACGGTGTGCCACAGGTGTCAGTTCTGGGATCCCTACTATTTCTAGTTTACGTAAGTAAAGTGACTTTATACCTATCACCTATGTATTATGTTTCCTGTAAATTTGAAAACTGTCGGAAATCTAATTTGAATGTTATCTCATTTGACTTAGTAAAGCTATCCGATTGTTCAGCAAATGGGTTTTACCCCTTGATTCATAAAAATGTCTGCATCTGATTAAAGTCGGTAACAGAACTACTCAAAGACAGTTTCTCATTTCAAACAGTTAGAGCACGCTACTGCAAGTCACTGAAGTTAGAAACCTCGGGGTTATAATTCGGAGTGACTTTAAACCCACGACGCAGTGCGACTGGCGGCGAAGAAAGCAGGAGGCTCGCTTATACAGCTCGTGAGAACCATCTCATCCAGGGAGCCGTAGATATTGAGTCTGTTGTGCAAAACGTTTGTTAGACCTCATCTGGAATATTGCATCCATGCTGGAATACAAGCCCACTGAAGATTGACCAACGCCTTGAAAGCTTGCAGAGGTTAGCTAATAGGTTGATACGGAGCATGAAGTCCATAGATTATACTGATAGGCTAAAAACTCCTAACATATCCCCCCTTCAACAAAGATGGCTTCGTGGAGACTTCATAAAAGCTTTCAAGATCCCAGTGGAATTTACTGATGTACGGATGAAGATGCCCTAGCTGAGAGGGCATCATGAAATGATTCATAAACCGAGGGCAAATAAGGAGGTCCGTGCATTACTCTTCTCTCGTAGGGTGATGAACGCGTGGAACCAGCCCCTTCCCGCAGTATCAAAGCTTCAGCAATCGAAGTATTCAATTATAGGTTTGATCAGGTCTGGAACTGAGTGGTATAAACAACTATGTTGTATGTAGCTCTATCTAGAAGTAAGCAGACGGTTATATGTAGCTACATATGTGAACTTTTATATACATACATATATTACTTATCTGCTAATTTTTTAATGTACGAAATAGTGCTAAGACCTTCCTTACTATTTGGTCGTACACAAGCACTGTAGTGCATAGCTCGAAAAGAGGGTCTGCTACTCAGCCATCATTCATGCGGATACTCAGGAGGGAGACTGTCGGGATTATCACTCCTGGTCATAAACAGTTAGAACCTTATACCATATACTAGCACCTTTACTCTGAAATACGAACCCACTTTCTGTTCAGCTTAACAATACTACAGTTTTCGTTTTAAGTTAATACTGTCATTCATAGGAAACGATCGCACTCTTTCTCTTTTTTCTTCTTCTTCTCAATCCTTTCTCATTTTCGGAAAGCTCACGACGGCCACTGGATATGCCCGATTGGCACATGCAGACCATAAGAAAAGACAGCACCAATGAAAATGTCACTACTTCTGGCACTCAACTATGTTTTATATATAGTCCACTGATGAGTAGTTGGGGATTTGGTTAATTTAAAGTTGAACATTACCCACAATTGATCGCAGCAGTCGCAGTCCCATGAACTTTCCAGCCGGCCCCTTTCGAAAAGAAGCACGGGACTCCAGTTTTGCTCTCATTAGAGCTCGTCAGTAGTGCATATCCTCGCCACTGTTGGGACTAGAACCACAGCCACGCTTTTCATGAGGCAACCGTGTTTACCACTGCGCCATTGGCCTCACGTTAGGCACGACCAAATTATCATGTAAGAACGCTCAACCCATTCCGCTTGTGAGTGATGATCAGGTTGCCCGATCGCCCCGAGAGCAGACACATTAACTGTCCTGTTAACTCCCATCGATAACCTCGCGATTAGGACTTCCTAGACAGGTCGAAATCTCCAATCTCATTAAACCTTTCGTTAGACAGATATACGTTTCGAACGTCTCGACCGCCCAAGTTAGCCTGACAAGCACGATGCCAAGACTAACCACTCTATCGTTCGAAGAGGCAGCTCCACAACTTGACTTCTTTATGCCAAGTTCAGACCGGGATGGCGCCGAATTTACGTGCATTATCGTTTGATGTCGCCGTCCTCATAGAGGCCGTAAACACTGTACATGGACTACGCAATACTTGGCTGTGTGGTTTGGTAATAGACATGCAAGGCGTTATTTACATTTTCTTAGAACCGCACGTTGTCTTCCTAATGAAATGTCTCCAACTCACCGGCCCGTCGGCAAATCATGGTCGTCACCACATTCCGCACATCGGTGTGGCTTATTCACCGTTCCAACGAGGGTTCATGCACGAGGTATTCGTTGAGAATCCATGCAGAGTGACGGTCTCGTCTCCGATGATGCGGCTCCAAAGTGACCCGGTGATGAGTCAACTATACATATCACTAGAAACCGAAATGCGCTCGTCTAGTAATTCAAACGAGTCTTTGGTAGAAGGCTCCCGACCAGTGCTTATGACAGAATCAGCTACCTCTGCCGACATTTATTGTATCGGATGAGTAAGTCTATCCACGATACGCAGAAAGTTTGTTGAGCAATTTACCTCGGCTGAGTGATTCAGCTGGAGCAACGTCAAGTGAAGTCCCTTCATATGTGTGCAGTGTCTCCCACGAGGAGCTCCGGAACAGTGGCACGTCCTTAATGTCAGCCTGAATAATTTAATGGGGCCTTTCAAATTGATGCCTTAAGATTTCGGTCGTTCGAGTAAATCCTATTTCATAAGACAACAATACGCAATATTTGAACGTTGCTTCAGTTGAACCTTTGCAACAACAAACCAGGTAGGACGGTTTGTGTCCTTCGTCTTTCAATCTGTTGGCCACACCATGCACAGAATTTTGCATGAAACTATGGAATTTAAAGAGCGATACTTTAGAGGGTTCCAACTCGATTTTTGGCAGGTCCACACCGAAAACCAAGTTGCGCGTATTTCTGCCTATAGCGCTCACTTGATACTAATAAACATGAGGTTTGTGTGACGGGCTAGTCAGGAAAACACCTGCATCACTCCTTCCTGGTGGCCCTTCAATCTTACTAAACATGGACCTTTCCGTTAACCCCTCGTAAAATCCTAGCTATTCTCTGCTTTCAGGTATACTTCTTCAGGAAACCTGTCGTCCTTCCCAAAATGTCGCTAGGGTGAACACGGAGTTATAGCTGAGGTAAATTTGATGAGTTTGGATACACATTACATTTTCTCCAGTGAGGCTATCGCCGTCTCTACAACTATCTCTGGGCTGGTCATCTCCGAAGGCCCCAAGCAAAACACAGTACTATGAAAAAACAGACGGTTTATTATTCCCCGGCACATCCCTGTGAAGATCAAGGAAATCTGCCGAATAAAATGTGTTGACAAAGAATGAACCTGGGCAGGAAAAGTGAAGTCATTTAATTATATGATATTATCATTGTGGGTCACCTGAAGACCACCGGTCGACTGTTGAAGATAACAAACAGGACTATCCTCTGCAGAGAGAAGCATAGAAGGAAATGCCAACGATATGGTTGTTCTCCGGGAGGCTGCAGGTAACTGGCAACCAAAAGAACGTATTCGTGCATCACATGTGTAAAATTCGATCCGCCCGGCCATTACAAGTGCGAACCGATAACGTCTAACAAGTAGCGGGGTGAGGATTGATTAACTGCGCGAGAACAAGCGTCGACAAGTTAGAGATATCAAGTTTTAGCAATACATCGAGGTTGACCTTCGTGGGAGGGTGATTTATTGCGTGCGTAATTCGAACGGTCGTGGCAGTTCTTAAAAGAAGAACTTGCAGTCACTACCAAGAAGACTTTGAATCTGGGAAGAATAAGAAAAATCAACGAGAATAGAATAAATAAAGGCAGGGAGCCTGGTCACTGACTTTCTATCAAACACATGGCAGTCGTCAAACACTCAACGCAGGCAGGTGGTTTCTACCTTAAAACGGTTGTTTCGCCCACATATTGGATCAGCTAAAATGTAACCTATTTTTTCAGAGTGCAAGGGACCAGGTCGCGCCCCCCTCCTTATGACGCTGTCGAATGAAATTTTGTGGAAGCCTAAAGAATGCGGTAGTAAACCTGCCTTAAGGCTAGTTGAATAGTACTACCTTTCCCTTCATTAGTTTCAGCGTTCAATTAACTGGAGAGAGTTCAAAAAACTGATGATCCCAAGTCACTTGCTGTGGATGCAGATTAAAGAGTTGCACTCTCAAGGCTGTATATGATGCGAAACTTACGCCGAATGTGTATTACACTAAACTTCTCGGTATCGAAGGTTGGAAGAAATCTAATGTTTGAAATGGTTTAACACCGTGCTGAATCCTTGGGAGTTCTGATACTAAGTCAATGTTAGACGTCGCTGGTAGACAGCAACAGAGGAGAAAAAATGGATGAGTTGTGTCATTTAAACGGAATAAGGTGTGTAGTGACCGGCGATCGTGTGGCTTCTCTAAGGATCCCGGCTGCAACCGTGTTTTCCTGCTTGTTGGTTCTGTACGCATGATTCTTTGTATGCCTGCAATAGGAGGCCTGATATGAACTCAGTGCCACTTTCTTCAGTCGTGCAACTAATTGCACGCAGTGAATGCTTGCTCTTTTCCTAACGACTCATCTATTATTCTATTCTTCAAGGTCGTTCAACCCGAACATTTTCGAGCGTTGGTTAACACACTCGAAGGTTCCACGCACTTTTTCTCCTGGCGCGCTTTTGAGCGCTGCCGAGTGGGCTGTGGCCCATCTCGTGCTTCTCTTCCTTTTCCTCTTGGTTGTTGCCGTTGGTCCCAGACTAGGCTGAAATTAACTACTTATCATATTTCCAAATATTGATGGAAATATACGGTTTGTTTCCAAACCCCGCTGCCTTCTCTAGTTCAATGCCTGTTAGGACTACGTTTCGATTGCTCTTCAGGAAAGGCGTTTTAAATTGTTAGTGGACGAGGGTATAGCGCGTACCCACTTGTCCAATACAGATGAAACCAAGTAACTCGGATTGAATTTGTTTGAGTGGGAGTCAGGGATGCAGGAATTGACAAGGAGTCGGTGGCAGCAATTCGTCAGTAAATAATATGGAACCTGAAGCAGGCCGCTTTATACATCAAGGCGACGTACTTTATCGGGCAACACAGCATGTTTTCCTCGAATGAAAGCAGTAACAGAACCGGGATAGGCAACAACCACTCCATGCCATAACGGGTTGGTTGCGTACAGTGAGCACGGGTCAGTGAAAGTTAGGTAGGATGGTGGGTGGTAGTGTGCATGGTAATGAGAACCACCGTGCAATTATTTCATCATTTAATTAGACATTATGGCAGACGGACAAAGAATATTCTCACTGGCATCAGCACCTTAATGCGCAAAGCGCTTCACTTTCACGCTGCATGAGTTTGAGAAAGTGCTCATTAAGGTGCAAAGTGCATGCTTTGAGTTTATTAAAAATTTCACTTTCGGTGATGCCGGTGACCTGAGAGGCAAGGCATTTTTGAGTGTGCAGCACTGCCGAGTCTATCGTCATTCTTACATAATTCTAGAGGGTTACCCCGGTAATTAGAAAACAGCTCATTATCGGGATTTTTCATTCAAGTGGGGCTCTGAAGCACTATCATAAACTTCGCGAGCAGTTGTCCGATTCGAAGAAAACGGTCGAGGCGTGGTTATGCGCAGAAAATGCGGGAGGAAGCGGAGCACACAAGATACTTTCGTAGCCCTCCATTCCAAGGGTTCCAGATGCACGGTGTGCAAAACTGAGTTAAGCGAGTTGACTTGAGGGTTAGCCTCAGGAAGAGATATTATAAGTGTCTGATGGACCGCATCGAACAGATTTTTATGCGACTTCTCAATAGGTTTCCGATGACCTCTTTCGAATGCATACTACAAGCAGTGAAACGATGGTCATTTTTCGTATCTACAATATGACAGACCGAATATCCCTCCTGGAGCCATTATGTTGAAATCTGCACTCGAGGAAGTAGTGGTATACACATAACGCTAACACGAAAATGTATCAGTAACAATCACAGCATTCTACTTGCCCAACAGTGTACCACACTGGTCACAGCATATTGTCACGAACAACTTCGACGTGTGGGTACACACTAACGCCTTCCTGGTAAAGAGGAACCTTTCAGATGGCGGCAGCAGCGCTTATAACGGTTAGACTGAAATTTAAAACACAACGAAATAGCTTGATGGAAATAATAACTGCGCTGCTTACTAGTTATACCGTCAGATACAGAGAACTCGGAGTAGCTCAAATGGAGTTTGATATACGTCACCTTGGTAATAGTACAAGTCTGTTGTAGCAAAAACCGATTAAGCGTGGTTAAGCACCTGACAAAAAGTCACATTTTTGCCATCACAACTCAGTGGAATCCCTATGGGCGTCGCCCAAATAGAACATCAAACCGGCGTCAAGTTAATTTTGTTAACTAACTCTTGCAAACGGAACGGCGTCTTTTCATAAAATGATTGCGTCGTTACCGTTCGTGTTTGTTTGCTTATTGCACACACCTCATGAGGCCTGAACGTAATAAATCAACAAGTCGCACGGTGCTGAATGAAACTCGTTAGTGTATGATGAAAACTGAACAAAGATTTTGTACCCACTAAGTTATTGATGATCAGAACGGACATTTTCAGCCGAAAACAAACAAGCATAAAGCGAAAAATTTCACAAATGTTCTACCTGATTTTGTTGAAAGTTTGATGTGTTCTACACAGTCGGTTTTAATGGAAAGTTGAACGCATTTGTTATTAGTGATGGACGAATACTCCGCGAGGCACTTCGCAAATTCGAACCGGGTATACATGAGGTACTAACGTAAGTAGCCAACGATTCGGAGGCTGGGCTATTGTGACCGAGGTTGTTGTGGTAATCAACTTGACGTACTGTTTTGATGTGTTCAAACGTACCAATCATTTTGTAAGAAACATGCTTATTCATCAATCTTGACGTTACAGCTTTCATTTACCAAAAGAGATGATAATTTGTGACGCCACAAAATATCCCTCGTCTTGTTATTCCACTTACTTTTCAACGCCAAACTTTTAAACGGTTGTGAAAAATGACACACTTAAGCGTACGCCGAAAAATGAATATGGTCACCGGGTGTTTTCTTTGGAGCAAAGTTTACTGAAACAGCCGTATCATGCACGAATAATTCAAGTTCGCACCAACGGTTTCGACTGACCGAAACATACTTCCATTGTTGAAGTCAACCCTCTGGTTGTCTTATTCGAGGAGCGCTGTAATTAACCGATTTGTTTATTGGTGATCATGTTACAGTGTGGACCGTAACTTGTCTTTTATATTGCAAACTTTTGTACGCTTTTAGACATTTTAAAAGAGGTGTGGACACCGAAAAGCATTCCACCGAACGTTTGACTGACGCTGCGCGTTCACTCACCGTTCCATTGTACGGTCTTTCCATCTTATTGATCGCTCACACACACCAGTTTCGTATATGGGTTAAATGCTTCTTAGTTGTATTTTTCGTTGTTTTCGGTTGGTCGTCTTGATTCGCTGTGCTTAACAAGAATGACGCAAGTAATCTTGGATGTTTTGTGTTTCAAGGGCTTACAGCTGCTCTACACAGGTTCCGAACTGTTAGACGAGAATGGCTTACATAGTTATTCTTTGAAGTTATTATCTCAAGGTTTTGTTATGATTGACCTGAAAGACGGTCATGGTATGTGTCGTTGTACAATGCCATTGGTCGCTCTGTTGCCGCTATTGTAAAATCCTTGTATTGTGTGCAGCGGTCTAACGTGAGTCAAACGACAAGGTTCGGCTAAAGCGAGGGCCTTTCAAAATAGCAAGAATACTTTTTCCAACAGCCAAAATACCGTAAGGTTGCGCCTGTGAAGGATTACCAACATTTTACATAGACAAATTTGTATAAAGCTTAGTAAGGAAATTTCGCGATTCGTTTTTGTTAATTGTGGCAAACAAACTTGACACTCATTTCGGGTCACCTGGTATACCCATGAATCAACTTTGTGCAACGTGGTCACATTGTAAGACGAAGTTTTTCCCAAGCACGGGTTCCAAAAACAGTCATGCAAAAGTTGACAGCATGAATAAAAGTGGTCGGAGATCCCGGTAAGATATATACCCAACGTTCACAATCAAAAACCAAAATGATGCCGACTAGCACGGTAACACAATAGCGTGTGAAATTTTGCTCTTTTGTTCGCTCCATGATACATCCATGCGCAGTTTTTCAATAGTTTATTTTAAGAACGCAAAATGAAGGGGGTCGGTAACTCCAAGCTCCTGAGATACAAACAGGCTTGATCTCCAATATCCTTGAGAAAATGGTGTGTCTCATCAACACCCGCGGCTTTTTCTCAATAAACCGCGAGATATAAGTGCAATCCACGTAATCCACAACTCTCGATGAATATCCGGGCTTGGTGAAAGCCAACAGAGTGTAAAGGTTCAACATGAACCTGCCAAGGGCACGCAGCCAAATATAGCATTCAAGAGCTAGGCAATACGAAATGTAACGAAACCCGTCGAACCCAATAATGGATTCGATGCAAAACTGAAAACGAAAACGGCAGTTTACGAAAACAAGTTTTGCTGATAAAATACACTACATGTTGCATAACCATAGCGTTCCAGCTTAAAAATCTTCAATAGAAAAGCTTTGTCGTCCTCAAGGTGGGCGATCGCGTGCTACGCCTGGTCGGTACTTGTGTTCTTCCAGTTTGGTGACCTCCGACGGCGTGAGGAGGGTGGTCACTCCTGATTCTGGCTTTAGAGGCTAAGAAATGACCTCCTTTAGTCGTATGCATGTCACAGACAGGAGGTGAATTAGCCCCAGCCAATGCACCTAAGAGTAAAAATAAAAGCATTCGACGTTCTCCGGTAGTTCTCCCGCTTCGATTGAGAGATGGCACACATCTATCAGAAGGGGGTTCTTGCCTGTGCGTTTGCTTCCACCGCTGGCTTTAATATTGAAGGTAAGCATCAGATGCTGATATTGCTGTGTTTACTGTGTTTGCTGAGGCTTCTCGTATACAAATACCTTATGAAGCACCACCATTCACTGCCTACATATTTTTATTCCAGTGTCGCTTTTTCCCCTTTGACGAACTATATCAATTGAAGATAAACCCTTATTAAGCTGCTCGGGAGAAGAGTCTGACTCCATTAAACACACGGTGAATTATCTTTTATTCAAAATATTGCATCTCGGTGAACTCGTACGTTCTTTGAAAACAAACGCCATAATTTGCTTCTGATCTCAATCCGCTAAGTACACTTCCACCCACTTTTGAACACAACTTCAACTTCCGCCTTTCACTCGACTTCGTAAACGCGAAGTTGATCTCACTTGTTAGTTCAGTTGGCACAATTTTCTCCTTCCTTATGGAAGCCTCTTGGAGCCACTATCGAGATACGTCGGCAGATCATCCATTTTTCACCCCTCATCAGAACCAATTTCGGTGATCTCTACTGCGGGTCAGAAACGGTTGTTCAGTCGATTTGCAGTTACGTTGAATTCCCTCCAGAGCATTGGAGACACTTGTTGTGGGTCCAACGATCTCTAAGCGTTTTTAAAACAACTGCGCATACTCCACTTCATCGAACCTTAAACGGAGCCCATAAAAGACGACCTTCTGAACGTTTTCCATGTACACAACCGGGTGCTGTCAGTCTTCCACCAACCGCTATTCCTAGCACTAATATGTGGGACCTAAGACAGATTTGCCGAAATCAGTCTTATGTTCCTAAGATGGAGGACGATGAAAGGCAGTTGATTGCCATTTTATTTAGTTATCTTTATTTCGTTTTTTGATTGTGATTTTGAATTTTCTGGCGTTTATCAATGGTCATTTGCATACCGACTATCGGTGATCCACACCAAAACAGTTTTACTTCTTAATGACATGAGAAGTTACCTGAGTCGATTGCTGCCAAAGTCAGCCGATGTGATGTGTCGAATCCAGCAGCTCACTCACAAGGGAGTTACATGGAGATGCAGTAACACTCAGCAATAGGCGTTTGTTGAAATAAAAAGGTTGGTCTCGGCAGCCCCGATAGTGGAATATTACAATTGTGAACTTTCTCTGATGATTCATTGTGACAGCAGTCAATGCGGTTTTCGATCTGTGCCACTACAACAAGGTAGCCTACTGACTACAGAAGCTAGAGTATTTCAATTGCAGACGGAAATTGTGAGTAAGTGGGGAAGAAAATCTGACTATTGATTTTTACTCTAGAACGCTTTAACACGTATACGGTCTGGAGAAAGGCGGCGATATACAGAGTCCTCAAACGTGATCGCTAAAGAAAAGGAGCTACTGAGTGCCGCTTTCCGATGTCTACAAAGGATGCTACTCAGACTACAGAGGTATGGTGGTGAGGTAGTCTACCATTCCACAAACTAACTGCCCACAACTCATACTGCTACTCGCACCTATGTGTGCCGGCAGCTCAACTGATGATTCATTGTTCATGATCATTGCCTTATTGTAACCTAGGGCGTCGTCGATGAGCAGAAATTCGTAGCTAAGAAGTACGACGTCAAGAGACGATAGGCGTAAAAGCTGATTTGTGAAATAAGAATGGCTGGTCGTAGAATAACAGGTATCTTTCCGAAAAAATGATGTTCAGTTTGTTTAAGAATAGATAACAATACCAAAATGAGGGTGAAAATATATCTTGAAAGTTTGCAAAGGATGTTCAGTAAATACATTCATGTGGGCCAAGCCGGAATGAATGGCTGTGTTCTGAGAGCAAAACTCTTCACCACTGGTTAAAATATCTAGTAATATAGAAGTCTTAGTGAAGTAAAATATTGTAGAAGGCGTGACTCAAAAGCAGAAAAGAATAGGACTTTGTCGAGAGAACTCCCGGAAATGCTCTGATAACTTTTGCGGTTAGCATACTTACGTGGGGAGATGAATAGTACCAGGTTTGGGCAGACTTCTTTTCGGACCATTGTGAAACCGGTTTGCTGAGCAGCACCATCGGAAGGACAACTGTCAACAAACTGTACGATCGGTTGACTGGTCGTGGCATACCAGAGGCATATTCCTCTGTTATTAGACGTCCCTCCGTGTGCACAGAATTCAGGACGTTAGCCTATATTCAAGAATTTGAACATCGAACAAGTAGTCTATACCGTCGTTAATCATACGGGAGGGCTGAAGCCGCACTTGAAGCTGTTTCGATACCCCTTCAGATTTCCCGAGAGTCCGAGAACGATCCGAATCTGGCGCTACTAAAGGGAACATGCCGAATAAGACAATTAGGTACAGTGTCAGGAAACGATTACTGGAACGATGAACGAGGACAAAATTTGAAACATTGAGTCCCTTTTAACCATTTGAATAGAATAGTCAGAAGACACAAATTACGATACGAATTCATTTCGCCAATTACGATCCAGCCTGATTTGTACTTTTGACCGTTTCATTTAAGTCTTGTTTGGTTTTGTTTTCATGCTAGTCACACGTTTACCACTGACGAGAGTGTGCGAGATGAATTCATATCGTAATTTGTATCTCCTGACTGTTCTATTCAGAAGAAGACAAAATTGCCGATGGCGTCCGAACTGTTACGCTATACCATATTAGACGGGTCAAATGTTCAAGGGAGCCTACAACGACGCAGAATGCAACAAAAAGCCTACCATGGTTGAGAAGCTCGGAAGCTTGCTAGCCTTAAGATAAGGTGTGGATTCAGTGGGTCCCTAAAAACTTGAGGCGGTGGACCAGTTGTGTGATGATCAAAGACCGTAAGCGTAGGTCATAAAATATAGACGTAGACGTAGTCATGCAAAGAAGAAAGTGCGTGTATTTGACAGGACAGATTTGTCCAAGAATGATAAGTCACGGTACAGGCCATGATGATGCAACAAGTACCAAAAGTGGAAAACCTTATCAAAAGCGAAGGGTTTAACGACAGTATACTGGAGAGGATTGTTGGCCAAGCAACGTTTAGCAGAGCTCATATACAGACTGCTTCATAAACGTCTACGGTCAGTTGGCGTTAACTGAACGAGAACGGTGGCCAGTTGCTGCATTGAATTGATCTTTGATAGTTGGTTATTAGAAAAAGATGTTTTGATCAGTGCCATCTTTGAACAGCCTAATCATTCAAAGCTAGTGGAACTTAACAACAATCGGGTAAATCAGAACGCTACACGCAGGCATACAAAAATAATCCATACTATAGGCATCGTTGGTCCTCTGCAAAAGTGGGTTTTTATTATTCTTGTTTGCTTAGTATCGCTTTTTTCTACTTTTCTGGGCAGCATGGCCGAATACGCGACATAGAGGGCTACCATGGTCGTTTCCAAAACGCTCAAGCCCCTTGGCCAATAATAACACGCCTGCTTCGCGCACAAAATTGCTACGTCATAAGGCTATCGTTTTGACTACACCCAGAAGAACCATACCTGTGTAGAGTCTTCATTATTTTGTACTTCATTTTGCTAACATTGCGTAACTGCTGCATCAGACCACGTTGTACATTTTTCTTTGAATTGAGTAAAAACAACAACACGACACGTTTTCGAATAAACTCTGCTACACGCGCTTGCTGGTTCTTCCTACGACGCCGGTGTTTGCTACGCAGTTTAAAACATCCTATTTGTTGGATTAACTTTCAGCTCGGTTACTTCGCATTCTCAGTTACGCTTGGAATAATCTGAATACTTTCCAGCGTCATTAGACGCCTCACGAACATTGTCAATCTTTGGTGAGTTCAGTCCTTGACTTCACTCGTTATTTTTGTATCGAGAATTATTGTAGTTCACACATCTGTTCCACTACACCTGCTCTTCTTTAGAGTTCTGATGAAGAGGGCGTTATTTCAGTTAACTGCTGCGAATAGACCAACACCCATGCTCTCAAAATACCACGTTCTGCTGCTCTGGAAAATTTTGTAGTTGCTCACGATTTTATGGAGCTGACCACCAAACGCTTAAATCGTCGCAATCAGAATCACTGAAACAACCCGAGCGGATTTTACACAAAAACCGGTACTTGCCTAAAAGTTTAATTCGGCGTAAATCAACAAACCACAGATAGCGAGGGTAGTGTTTTCAAAATTTACTACAACTAAAGGTAACGTCATAACAACAGGGAAACTGCTGGATGACCCTGAGCCCCTGCTGTGACAAGATATACCCCGGGATGAACGAAAGAGGCGTAAGTTCATTAGCAAGGAATCATTGAACGTCGATCTATTCCGCAGTTACATCACTCAAGGTGCCATAATTTTACAATGACGATCCGCAGATTTAAAGAGGCAAGTGAAAAATGCTGTCAGGTGCATTGACGTTATGATCCAGAAGCATCGTGGGAAACCGTGCAGTTCGCTGTTATGGTGCCTCAAGGCCGAAACGAGTTGGAAGCGGCCAGTTAGGCACAAAAAGAGATCTTTCAAATTTTTAATGAACCACTGAAATGCATATCAGTGGATAAATGTATAGATTTTATCTACTATAATAGTTGCATTGCAATGAGAAAATTGGTTATAGCAAGAACATTTTTACATCGTCACATTTAATGTGAAAAACGTTTCCCCATTTTTTCGATAAAGATGTGGTGTTGGCTTTCAAAATCAAATTTGTGTTCTGAAAGTGCTTCCATCAGAATTTTTACGATGAAATACATACTTCCATGTGGCAGAAACGCTCAGTTTTGCTTGGTTTGAGGGGTATTAATGAATTTGTAATCTTCGACCACATTACGTTTGCATTGCATTGTATTCTGAAAGTCAATGTGATTAATAATGAATGTTACGCCACCACTTTTTTGAGTTAGCTATATATCCCAGTTATATCTTTAGCCTGTTTACCTATCAGTATTTCGTGAAGACAACAGTCTACGTTATCACGTGGCTGCGTCTACCTACGATATGATGTAAACATGGGTAACACGTCCCGCTCTATCATTAACAACGTGCCTACTGTTTGGTTTATTGACTGTTGACTATGCTTGAATGTAGCCTGCCATGCGTACGCGAGTCAATGCTCATTCATCCGACGGATAGTGACAAACTTTGATGCCTGCTAATTTTTAGACGAACACATTGATTCCCAGTTGTACCATTTCAGTTACGACCCCATAATCTTCATATCAAGGACGCTTATGATTCAGATGACTGTTGGTCCATGTATCCGTCAGTTGCAGACGGAAGCGATGGAGGTCAATATGACATATCTTGGATACTTCAACTACAGATTTGTTCTGATTTCTTCTGTGTTTTTCTAGTGAATTTTGGTCAAGGGTTAAGTCGATGGAAAGGAGCGGCTGCCAGTGTGAACGCAGTGCTTATGAATCGGAATAGCAAACGCATGCAACTTTATGTCAATATGTATTCTATCATTCAAAACACTTCCGTATGAGACAAGGTGGACGACAGTTTGCCAATCACGTTTCCCGGATTCCGTTTCCACCAAATTATCTCCTAAAGTTATTACTTGAACTGAGGTTCGTTTGATCCAGATATGGCACGAAAGTGATATTTGGCGTAAGACCACAGATTTACCATATTTTATGTTCGGTTTACCTTCTTCTCAGGATCCATGAAGTTTACTGAGTGGTTGATTTCCCAGTGTTCGTAATGAGTCACTGCATCCAAAGCTTTGTAAGCTCTCCCATCGTCCGTTACTGTCATAGTCTTCGGCTGAAAGCGGAAGATATAAATAATGTAACCGGCTCAACCAGACATGTCTTCGGATGATGGGCAATAAGTCTGCCGTTCCTCGTTTGTTCCCAGAGCAGACCACCATGAACACCTTCCGCCTTTCTCTTTCTATGCCACCAAGTACTCAAGCTTATGGGAAGTGATACCCACCCATCGTCCTTGTGAATTCTTTCAATGTTGCCGTGATAGCAGAGCTGTTCCTGAAACTTATTTCACCTTCTCCTTGGACCCGAATACGCAGTTCATACGGCCGTTCAATACGCCTTGTCTTGCCAACTCACTCAATATTACCTTGGCGCTTGTAACCATTTCCCTCTGTTTCCACTGCGCACAGGTCTCAGAGTTAGCCCGAGATTGCTCTCTCCAAAACTCCCAAGAGACTACAGTCGTAGGCTTAGCCGATCCTCCCTCCATTGTAAGACAACGCCTGTGGGATGCATCGGTTCCGTTGATGGAGTTAGCACCTAACCAACATTGAATACTACGACTGCATAACCTGCAGCTGGCTTGCGTTTCCCGGATCCGAAACAGCGTCCTTGTTTTCACACCTCGCGATCTAAGTTGAATTCTGCAAAATGCAGAAACGTTAAACAAAATTATCCTTCGACGGAATCCATAGTATCCCACTCAGATGTTCAGCCCACTGCGGTCACTACGACAGCCTAATCATCACACACCCCCTTAGCAAATGAAGTACAAAAGTAGCAAACAATATACCTTTCAGGAGTAGTGAATTCACCCAACGTTGAAATGTCATCAACATCCGGCCACATTAATGACCCGTGGTCTGACAGACGTGGGGATTCTGGGATGGCAAACCGAGAAAGTAAAGAGGGCAGAAAATTAGAAGACGAACTTACAGCCATCAGTGAAGTTCGCAGCTGGCGAAACATGAACCAGCAGTCGTTGATATGAAGATTATGGGGTCGTAACTGAAATGGTACAACTGGGAATCAATGTGTTCGTCTAAAAATTAGCAGGCATCAAAGTTTGTCACTATCCGTCGGATGAATGAGCATTGACTCGCGTACGCATGGCAGGCTACATTCAAGCATAGTCAACAGTCAATAAACCAAACAGTAGGCACGTTGTTAATGATAGAGCGGGACGTGTTACCCATGTTTACATCATATCGTAGGTAGACGCAGCCACGTGATAACGTAGACTGTTGTCTTCACGAAATACTGATAGGTAAACAGGCTAAAGATATAACTGGGATATATAGCTAACTCAAAAAAGTGGTGGCGTAACATTCATTATTAATCACATTGACTTTCAGAATACAATGCAATGCAAACGTAATGTGGTCGAAGATTACAAATTCAGTAATACTTCCCGAACCATGCAAATGGAAAAGGTCCTTTTATGGGATTCGGTTCGAAGGTCGTTTAATAAGGAAAACGGTCCTTCTGGCGCAAATTCTCGTTTTTAAATTATTTTCGGAAAGTTTAAAATCGGAATTTCAGGCAAAGTACCCATAATGAATCAATAGTGAATAAACAGCGTTAATAGAAAAAATGGAATCCGAAAGTATTGGTTCGCTGATGAAAACTTTCCCTACCATTTTCATGAAAACAATCCGTTGTTGGCGTTAGCTCACTTTTTCAAGTCTCATAAATACGCTCTTTGCAACTTTCGAGATGCAATACGTCATCCTATAGCCTGATGGTGCCTTATATTGCGGCGTTTTGTATATGTGATCGAAGTGGAAATATACGACCATACAGTCTTGACATTGCATTTCAACCAAAACAATAACACTTGTGATAGTGAAACATGTATGACAAAGTTTTCAGCTCCCTTGTCTCTACGATACTTATACTATTCCTCCTTTCTTGCAAGATTTCAGGTAGATAGTGGTCGACGAAACGTTGCTTTTGGGAATGGTTGAAAATGACACTATGATATGGTTTTTTCAGTCTTCGGTGCATATGGAATGAGATAAGAAAAAGGTGTGACGTCTCAATCTATCACCGAGACTCTTCAGAGGTAAATTCCATTCACTATACTGCATTGTTTCCCACTACAGTGAGGTCGCATGACGTTCATACAAAATGATGTATGGAAACGGATGAACTCAAGCTGCCTGCCGAACCCTGAGCGGTATACCTCTCGACCAGTCACAACTTGGTGGTTAGAAAGCCAACTATCTATCGTGGTTCCGAAAAATATTCTAATCAATATGACAATCAACGGAATCGAAAATGATGATTACCATGTACCACAAACGCTTCGAATAAAATTTTATCACCACTTTCCACACGTGTTTGTTCTCCATCTTTTTCATGGCAAACGTCATTCGGTTGGAGCAGTTACTAATGCGAGTGCATACTGCATTCTCAGACGATCTTCATAGCTGTATCAATCAGGTTGACGCAGCTAATTTTGTGGACAGTTTGTCAACTTTCCACCGATTTTTCCATTAAATAAAATGTACAAATAACTGAAGTCTGTATAAGAGGTCCAACAACATCTTAATTGGCATTCTTTTCTGAAGTTTCAGCAGTCACATGTTTAAGCGCATTGTGGATATGAGGGAACCTAATGACTGCTGGCCAATGTTTACACCGGCCGCAGACTTCACTGACAGCTGCCAGTATGATTGCTCACTTCTAACCTCGCTGATACTGTAGTGGATCTAAACACTACACACAATCCAGGTGTGAATACGAGATCAAAACAGAT
>JTDE01003357.1:2081-12192 GCA_014338405.1 Paragonimus skrjabini miyazakii | reverse complement strand
GTTTGAAAATCTCACCCTTAATCCCGTCAGGTTTGGTCATTTGCTTGTCACCCACAGCACGGCTGATCGATTTCCGCTTACTAAAAAGTGGTGTACCAGCTAAGGAAATGAATGCACCCTTACCATAGGTTTTGGAGAACTTGACAACACTAGTCATACCGCATATCCTCTCAGTGGTTCAATCTAATTCAGCAATAATTGATTTCACCGCTGCATCTTAGGCAAACTTATGGAATTTGATATCTACGCAAATTTTTATGGGAATATTTCTGGTTTTGGTCGTTGTCTCACTGATCATAAACTGGATTACATATCAACTAACGAGGAGTCAGTGGCCGACAACATGAAAGTCACAACATTGCGCGGACCAAGTGACCACGCACTAGTTTGTCTGACACAGTCTGCGGCACCGGCCTTATCTGGTTAGCGGTTGTTGAACCCAGAAATATCCGCCAAATGGACGTTTAGAAACTACGTGGCTATTCGGCAACGCAGAGAGGCGAGAAGTTTGCTCTCCTTTGCTCTGTAAATTATATCTGTGAGAAAACAACCCGCCGTTTACTCCGCAGACGTTGGCGATGCTACTGAGTTGACGGCTATTAAACAGAACGCGCGTTATAATGAACTACAATGTTACACGCTCGAACTGACTCCTAACAAACGAAATGCTTAAGCGTACATCCGGCTGTCTAGGTCTGAATTTGACCACAATACATGCGCTACACTAAGAAATCGGAGTCTCTCATTCGCAGGGAGAGTGGTCACTATGGACATTGTCTTACCGAGCGTCCTGTTGCCGATCTCAATAACCTGTATCGGTTTTTGTTGTTAATTTCCAATGCGGAGACCATGGCGTTCGGGCTCTTACACCTGTCCGTGGAATACCGAATCAGCTAGTGTCTTTGTAGGGTTCAAAACAACGTTCATGCTCAGCCCACTTCAAGATAGATGCGACACTGAAATTGATGAGACTTGCACAGTGGAAGCTCACTCAGCAGTGTTGCTTGCCATACTCAAGTATATTGAGGAAAGCTTTCCTGGTTGAGACAATCTGTCATCTGAAGCCTTGTGTGAAACAGCTGAACAGCTCAGTGACCCCTTTCGTCCACTTCACCATGGAAGCAGTACCAAGAGGCTGAAAATTTGCAAGCATTATACATCTTCTTGAGGGTGGCATGCGTAGTTTTCAAAGTTATTATTGATAGCTCGCCTTGAAAGTGCAATTCTTCAGATTTTTGAAGGTGTTGGTACGCGAATCGCTTCACTGATACATGTTCTCTTGAGACACTTTCACCGCAGTAGAGCACAGTTTCCTCTAACGGTCGCTCAATTACTCAAGATTTGCTGATAGCCGCCGATCAGTGGAATACAGCAGTGAATAAAGGCCATAAAATTGCCATTGTGCACTTCAGCTTTGCTAAGACAGGCCTTATTTTAGCTGGGTGACCAAAACTGAACATCCCCATCCGTTTCTATTTTTGTTATTCATTAGTGATCTTCATCAATGTAACAGCCTTCCCCTTATTGTTTTTGCCGTTCACATCAAAGCTTGACGTACTGTCCGTAACGATATTGATTATCGTAACTTGGTGAATGACAGCAATTTTTTACTTAGTCTCGGGCAAACTGCACAGGCATCAACGCTGGTAAGTGTAAAGTTATGCACAACTACAGCTGTCTGAATACCAGGCAAATCCACGACGATTACCCCACCCAGACCATCATTGTGGAAAACGACTTTGAAATGTTTATCTGCCATATCATCCAGATTCACCTACGATGAAGGAAATGCGGAAGTAGTCATTAGTACCCTGCAGTTGCTCAAACGTCTGCTCGTGATGTTTGGCTCGTGGTGATTCTATCATCTTTAAAATAGTTTCATTCTGCCACCTCTAGAGAACAGAATCTTAATCTGATTACAGTACCTTAAAAAGATTAAGCTACTGTTGGAAACTGTGCTGTTTTGTGTCACTAAGTCAGTCCGGGGCTTGATACACGAGCTTAATAGAGAATAATACGAATGAGTATGTACTCCGCAGCGTCACTGCCCTAGAAGTAACTTGGTGCCCACAATTTTGATCCCCAAGTCCCATAAATATCCCTGTCAACTAAGATACGACAGTGAAGTGAAGTGAATCGAGGGGTCAGGTTTTAAGCAAGATAATCAGCATAACAAATTTCGGGGCGGGCGTGACATATGTGATTGCGTTTTAAAAGATTGGAGTCTCATTCGTGGCCGCGTTACATTTAATGCCATAATAAATTCTGTGGTTATCCAAAATCGAAGTTCAGAGATTCAGTTCAGATAATGCAGTTTTCTCACATTTCGGCTTGTCAGAATATGTGATGAACAGTGGAATCCTTAAATCGCCTACCGACACACACCGACTACCTGAACCACGGAAACTCGTGTGACGCAATAACTTGATGTTTCAGTTAGAACCACCGGGAAATTTGTTATACTTATCTCCCACAGGTGAAGGAACGTTGCGACGAAGCTCCTTGAAGATGGATAGCGAGTTGTGAAACAAACAGTTATTTTCGCGAAACAAAGCGAGAAGATTTCAACGAACGTGCACTCTGCGAACGGAAACAATAATAGACGAAGGCTCCGGAGGAGACACATAAAGAGGAACAAGCACTTATGGCCTTCGCGGTTATTGGGCCTGAGACCCCATTCAAAGGAAACGTGTCATTTTAACACGAATCCCCGTTTCGGAAAATTTGTAAGACACAAATCTTTCGAGCAAAGTACTAACAGTACATCAATTGTAAGTGGACAACATCGATGACGAAATTGAATCACATCGAATGGGCACCAAAAGTACTACGTTGGTGATGTAAACTTTTATCAATTTGCAAAAACCCATTATAGGCATTAGCGCGCCTTTTGAAATCTTATAAATGCGTTCATTGTGATTTTCGAGATGGAATACATTATCCCATAACCTGTGAATGTTCGGTTTTGCGGTGTTTTGAAGATATCGCCGAACTAGACATATGATCACACGATGTTAGTATTGTATTTCAACAAAAATATTAACGTATTTGACAGTGAAGTAGGTACGATAAAGTTTCTTGCTCCTTGCGGAAAACTGAACGTATACCATACGACAATTACAATAGACCTCAGTCAGTGCCAAAAGACGCCGACACGTGAAAGCAGTTAGGGAGGTTAATGATCCGACCGCCAAACGCGCGAACAAACCGGAAATGTATGTGGCGTCATTGGTACGCATGGGCCGACAAACATGCAAGCAGACAGATACGATGGCATGCAACAAGCAGACGGTATACAATGATACTTACGATCCTATGTACGATGTAAACTTTGACTTTGGGAAGAATTTTACACATCGTACACTAGGCCGACCGGGGTTATCTCCAGGTTACTACACTGAGAATTTTCAAGTCTGCGGCTTTTCGAAGATATCGTCGAAGTAATAGTGGGCGATCACACGCTGTTAATATGACATTTCAAAAAGAATGCTAAAATGTATGACAATGAAATAATTATGATGAAGTTTTTCGCTTCTTTCTTCATACGAAATTCATAAACTTCCTCCCTTTCTGCAGAATTCAAGGTGCATATTGGTCAAAATATGTTCCTAGAAATGGTTGCAAAGAACACTATCATATGGCCATTTCCACCTTCAATGCGTATGGGACGGCGTATAAATGGGTATTATGTCGCACTCTATCACTAGGAATTCTCAGAGTTTATTTTTACTTACCGTATCGCGTCGTTTCTAACTTGGTTGGTCATACACTATCCAGAAATAGGCTGATCCAAGCTGCATATCAAGCATTTGAAGATATGTTTCTCAGCGAGTCGCTACTTGATGTTTAGAACGCCACTTATCGAATGCGGCAGTGATAATTGTACTTATCAACACGACATTCAACGGAATTGAGGATGATAATTAGCATCCATCCTAAACACTTCAAATACATGTTAATCATCCCTTCCCGCATGTATTTGTTCTTAAGGTTGTTTACGCGAAAAGTCAATCGGACAAAACTGCCAATAGTGTGAACACATGCCGCAGCCGGGACGTTGTTCATGGCTAAGCTCAACTGAACTTGACTAATGGCTTCATTCTCTGGATGAGTCAAAACCATAAATGTTACCACGGAGCTAACAAAGTTCTATCACGCGGCGCTGCTGTTTCCTGCCTTAAGTCATAGACGAGTCGGACAACAGTTTGAAGCTGCCAGACTCAGTTAGACCATACAAGCAGCTAAAATAGGCCGTTATCAAGCGCATTAACCTTTTCGATTGTCATCGCATCTGGCAGCTGGGCACTACTGAGCCAGGCGATCAAAAACCTTTAAGGCCTCCACGCCACATTCCAAGCCTCGCCGGTACAACTCAGTTGGAGGAGATATTCCTGAAGTAAATGTTGATCCAATGACTTCCTAGGGACACGCAAAACATCCTTGGTGCCAACCGTCAGACGGCTCTATCACAGTGGGCTGACACCGCCGAATTCATCTGGGTGACATGAAAAACATATCCCCAAAGCATCCGCACCGGTGCAAGAATAATTAGCACACCTGATCGACCTTGTGAACAAGCTCACACGTCAACTTTGGGCTCAAAACTGGAAGCTCACGCCTGCGCTTGTCTTCCCGTAAATTTATCAGAAGAGCCTCTCAGTCGAGTTCTAGGAGGTGACGAGCGCCAACAGGGATTGTCAACCCCGATCACTACTGGTACCACCAGCAGTTTCGTGGTCGTGTTTTATCCTGCCGCAGTCCCTGTCTCTTCTCCGAAAAAATCAGGGAAACTAGCCGGCCAGCACTTCGTGTCGACTAACGTTGCTGGTTCCTGAAGTCGATTGTTTTTCATTAGAGAAGGCAAACCGGGAGTTTGCTACTTCATCAACACCGGTGCAGAGATTAGCGTCCTCCCACTGGATTCTCGCGAACGACTTATGCAGGCGCGGCCAACATTGAGTGCAGCGAATGGTACGCCTATTACCGCCTATGGCCAGCTCTCATGCACATTGAACTTAATCCTTCGCTGCACTTTCTGATGGCTTTCCACTGTTGCAGACATCCAAATGCCAGCCACTGACATTGATTTCCTTGGGCATTTCGATCAACAAATTGACGCATGATACCGTCGGCTAGTCGACCGTAAGACGAATTTGTCTGTTCTTGCGACTTTGACGAGTGCGGTTCCGGTCAGCCTCGTGTACCGCCCAGTAATCACAAATACTTATGAATCTCTTGTTGGACAATTTCCGACTGTCTACAGACAAACAACTTTGCAGCCGTTAGTAACTGGTGCAAAGCAGCACTACATTGTCACCACTGACCCGCCGTTGTTTGCTGAGGCCCGTTGTTTAACAGCAGACAAACTAGAGATAGCACGTGCCGAGTCCCAGCACATGCTCGAAATTAGCATCACTTGCCCATCGGATAACCCTAGGCCTCACCACCCGATATGTTGCTGGAAACGTTGAGAGGCCGGCATCCATGTGTTGATTATCCTGCGTTCAACAACACCAAGTTACCGGATAAGTTGCTTACCTCGCATACTCAAAACATAACGGTCAGCCTAAAAGGCATCCGCGTGTTCTTGAGGCTCAACCTGGTTCGTGCATATTACTAAATCCAAGTTGCCGCTGACGATATCTCCTAGTCAGCGGTGGTTATACCATTCGCCCAATTCAAATTTCTGTGCATGCTGTTTGGTCCCCGGAACGCCGCTGAAAAGTTCCGGCGGCCTATCAATGATATCACGATAGGTTCGCACTTCTCACATCCATATATCGGTTACCGCTTGATGGTAGGCTCCTCCGAAGAAGAGCATTAGAACCATATGCGATTGCTATTCGAACGACTTGCGGTGTATAACTTCACTCATGCAACCTATGACCGACTTACACTGTTGTCTTTCCGTTGGCAAGGTCCAGTTGTCAGAAGCAGCTAATGACTCCTTCAATCGCACCAAAGACACACGAGCCGCTGCAGTGTTGCTACACCACTTCGACACAAACGCCACCATCAGTGTAGCCGTAGACACATCCGACGCGGCTGTTGGAGCCGTACTGCAACTGCTCGTCGATGGCATCTGGAAATCACTTCCATTTTTCTCCAGAAGCTTATTACACGCCAAAACTAAGTACGGCACGTTCGGTCGTCAACCACTAGGCATCTGCTCGGCTGTCCACCATTTGAGATACGCCGTTGAAGGTATGCAAGTCGTGGTTTTCACCGATCACAAACCGTTGTTATATACCTCCCATGGTCGTTCCGAGCGACACTCACCCCGCGAAGTGCGCCAATTGGCTTTCAACTCGCAATTTTTGCCAGACGTACGACACGTCTTTGTCGGTGGCAACGCCATGGCTGCTGCTCCGTTACGCGAATCAGCAGTTGTTGGCCGCGACATCATCTACTTGTCAGCTATGGCCGGCACACAGCGTAAGGAAAATGACCTCTGTCGACATTCGTCATTGTGCTTCGCGGACCGTCCGTTACCGACATCACCCAGAAAGATTTTGTGTGATACTTCTGCTGGACACCCTAGTCCAGTAGTGCATTCAACCTTTTGACGTCGCGCGTTCGACACGCTGTATAACATTGCCCATCCTGACATACGGGCCACGGTCAAATTTATTTCCGATAGGCAGATCTGGCGCAGTGTGCAGAAGGATCTTCGCGCATTGGCACAATCTTGCCTAGCCTGTCACCCAGCTAAGATTCACCGCCACGTGTCGGCCACGATTGACTGATACCCTCCGACCACTTCTAGACTCACACATCTTCACATCGATATCGTAGGTTCATTGCCACCTTCAAGTGACATATATCTTGACGATTGTAGACCTCTTCATGGGTTTGCCGGAGGCAGTCCCTGTACCGGAAATCCGCTCAAAGACCATAACGCGCGCATTCACTGAGTGTTGGGTAGCTTCTTACGGTTGTCTGGCTTCGGTTACAATTAACCATAACCCTCAGTTAGAAAGAAGTTACTTTGCGGTAGCGGCAAACACGTCTGGATGTCATCGCACGCAGTCTACGGTATACTACCTGACTGCGAACGGCATGGCCAAACAACTTCATTGACAACTAAAAGCAGCCTTCGTCGCCGTCGATATAGTCCATTGGATAAAAGCTCTATCAGTGATTTTTATCGGTATCCGTGCGGCCCTCAGGGCCAACCTCCGCGTTTCCAGCGCCGAACTCCTCCGCGATTAACCATTGTGCCTTCCTGATGATTACTTCTCGGTCGCCATAGACGCACTTCAAGTTGATGCGTCTTACGCCCGGCCAATTTTCTTCGCATATGCGCCGCCTCCGTGTCTACGACACATGAGAACAAAGCCGCAAGCTATTTGTTCCCATGGACCTCCGCGTTAGCACACTCGTGTTTGTTCGTGTGGAAGGTTCACGACGCCCGATTGGGGACTTAAAATTAATCCCGCAAAGGTACTTTAACGGAGAGACCGTTTCTACGTAATCGAGCATCTGGGTATTTGGGGCACAGCTAGCATCAACCCCTTGAAACCTACTCATTTTGAGAGGACTGAGGCGGCCTTTAGCGCTCTTCCGCATCCTATAGCAAGGTCAGCAACTGTTTAGGAACAACTTCGTCCGAGCGCATCGCCATCAGCAGCCATCACAAATTTGCACCCACGGTAAACCATTCCGGTCACAGGGTGCACTGAACTAAATGTCACACACAGCACTAGTAGTCGATGGGTCTTTATCGGTTTCAACTCCATGAAAAAACCGAAGGTATCGCACAAGGTGTTACGGAACCCAAAAGGATCGCAAACTGTTTTTAAACATACTAAAAACGTGTTGTAATGCACGCACACGTTATCTACGTTCGCCATTTGAGTCTGGTACTTAAAAATACGCCAAACTCACCCATTTTGGCGCTCCGCTTCCATCTACGTGCCAACGCAATGGTTCGATTGCAATTTTTAAACCCTGTGTTCATTTCCAGGAATTCGACATGCAAACTTTTACTTTCCCCATTCGTCTCGAAACTCTAAGAGAAAACACTCGAGTAGGACACGCTAGGAACCGTTGGCATTTGTACTCCTCCACCTGTGGCCTCTGGGATTTGCAGTACCAATCGCAAGCTGACGCAAAATGAACTAGATCAGGCCAAGGGTGGCTGGCCAAAGGTGGGCCACAGGCGGATCGAAGGGTTGGGTTCGCAGTACACATCTGGAGAGGGGATTTGTAGTGACCTAGAGATAACCCCGGTCGGCCTAGTGTACGATGTGTAAAATTCTTCCCAAAGTCAAAGTTTACATCGTACATAGGATCGTAAGTATCATTGTATACCGTCTGCTTGTTGCATGCCATCGTATCTGTCTGCTTGCATGTTTGTCGGCCCATGCGTACCAATGACGCCACATACATTTCCGGTTTGTTCGCGCGTTTGGCGGTCGGATCATTAACCTCCCTAACTGCTTTCACGTGTCGGCGTCTTTTGGCACTGACTGAGGTCTATTGTAATTGTCGTATGGTATACGTTCAGTTTTCCGCAAGGAGCAAGAAACTTTATCGTACCTACTTCACTGTCAAATACGTTAATATTTTTGTTGAAATACAATACTAACATCGTGTGATCATATGTCTAGTTCGGCGATATCTTCAAAACACCGCAAAACCGAACATTCACAGGTTATGGGATAATGTATTCCATCTCGAAAATCACAATGAACGCATTTATAAGATTTCAAAAGGCGCGCTAATGCCTATAATGGGTTTTTGCAAATTGATAAAAGTTTACATCACCAACGTAGTACTTTTGGTGCCCATTCGATGTGATTCAATTTCGTCATCGATGTTGTCCACTTACAATTGATGTACTGTTAGTACTTTGCTCGAAAGATTTGTGTCTTACAAATTTTCCGAAACGGGAATTCGTGTTAAAATGACACGTTTCCTTTGAATGGGGTCTCAGGCCCAATATCTGTGAAGGACATAAATTCTTATTCATTATTATGATGGCAACATTGAGGAACTATGATATAGTGCAATTTTCCCGTAGCGTTTCATGTATATGCCATGAAATAGACAACAAATTTTGCGCTAGATTTCGTGGAGCACAATATGATCGCCATTTTTGATCAAGTTCCGGCATCGCAATAAACAGATCGCTTGTGCGTTTGGATTACCGTTCCAGCTGTCCATTACCAAGGGAACGGCAACATTTAGACGGAACTCAACAGCCGTTGCTCTCGTCTTCACCAGAATCACGGGGAACCTCCCATTTAGTTACGCGAACATCTGCCCGTAAAGCACGCCAACTCTGGCACGGAGCCGGCACGAGTGTGTCAAGAGTTGGCAAAGTGATAGGTATGAGTAAATATGCAACAAAGTCACGAACACAACTTACGTAATCGTAGATATGGATGGTGTAAGCATGCTGCGCTACATACATGATAATTAAATAACCCAGAACTATCGAACTAGCCTGGGTGAGCAAAATTTACACCCATTCTCAAACCAAATTAATCTATTGCAATGAAGGACACCGTTCTTAGGTTATCCATGGCCATCATTCAAGTACAAAATTGGTTCGAGAAAAGTGTTCTGTTCACTGAAATTTATTATATTTGGTCGGTCAATTGAGGAGAAAAGATAGTTCGACACCTGACCTTCTCTTACCCAACTTGGCCGATTTGACCAGGTGTTTACGCTGCGTGTAATCGGTAGAACGTGAATATCTCCGCTATCTTTTAGTTAAGAAATAATTCGTAGCAATTCAAGTTGTTGAAAATTTGTGATATGTTGCAGAAATTAAAATCTTGAAAATCTGTTCCCTAGAGATTTCTTTGTTTCAGTCTTCCGAAGACGTAAACAAGAAATGTGCGGTTGTTTAATGGCATAGGGATTAATGGAAAAAATAAAGCAAAGTCGCATTCTACGTTATTTCGGAAATATGAAGGTAAAATATAATGAAAATCGACGTCATACACGTGGAAACATGTTTTTATTGAAATTTCTGAGTGATTAAGCAGGAGAGCATGATTATAATGTCGATAATCGAACTGTTGTTGAAACATGAGTACTAAGCTTGGCAATTGTGTAGTTTGCCGGTATGGTGTTTCAAGGCCGAAACGAGTTGGAAACG
>JTDE01003356.1:82597-92863 GCA_014338405.1 Paragonimus skrjabini miyazakii | reverse complement strand
TTCTTCAAGGTCGTTTAACTGAACCCTTTTCGAGCGTTGTTTAACGCACTCGAAGGTTCAGTTAAACGACCTTGAAGAATAGAATAATAGATGAGTCGTTGGGAAATGAGCAAGTATTCGCTGCGTGCAATTAGTTGCACGACTGAAGAAAGTGGCACTGAGTTCATATCAGGCCTCCTATTGCAGGCATACAAAGAGTCATGCGTACAGAACAAACAAGCAGAAAAACACGGTTGCAGCCGGGATCCTTAGAGAAGCCACACGATCGCTGGTCACTACACTACAAGTGGAAATAAGGTTTCATCAGCAACACAGTTTCCTTACGGCTTTTACGATCCAATCTTGCTGGACGTTGGCTCGTCCGGTCGCCCGTGTTGTTCGCAATCTATCCGCCATGAGCTTTGGCCATATTTCACGACCGTGTCGAGATATTCTACCGAGTGTTGCACTAATCGCGCCTCCGATCTGGTCATCCACCACACTCACACCTTTAAGAAATTTGCCGCGATTATGTTATGGTGCCAAGTGTACACCATTGATTCATCGTACACGGTTTAATTTCTTTCCAACCGTTTAAATTAACATGCTTCGAGCTGTGTACACTGGTGGTGCATGTGCTTCCAAACAATACTCCTTCATCTACATACATAACCAAGATATGCAAACACATCTAGTGTCCATAGATGAAGTGCAACAGATTATCAAGCGGACGATACAGAGCCTACTGTGTACATGGATCTGGCCTATCAGTAAAGCTTCACGGATGGCGGCAATCATAGAGTCGCCCGAAGAGCACAAGCAATAACAACTAAACTGTTCTGGAGTTCAGTCCACTAAGTTGGCTAATATCCGGAGTTCTAGTCTCGATAATACGGCACAGGATAACCTTCCGTGATTCTAACATCCGCACGCTGTCTATGATGATGATGACACTGGCGGTATACCAACCTGTCTGTTCTAGAGTACAATTGTTAGTGACGTGCATTAAATCGTACGGTAGGCTCGATCGGTGGGTAATCGTGTACAAAGTTTGATGACGGTTGCTGGTATAGCGCTGCCGTCTGTTTTAGGATTTGGAATTTTTACGAACCTGTATCAGCACTGCCGTTCTCTAATTGGGGCCCACCCCGAATATGGAATGTCATGAAATTAATTCATCAAACTGACCTGCTTAACCCGAGAGACCTTGTCAGTGTGGTTATTACATCGTCCAGTTTAGCTCACTAGGTTATCGAGGTATACAGCCCACTAACTGTTTAACATCTTAATGAGTAGAGTCCATATGTGCGTGTTATCAACGCTGTAGTGGTAGAACACTGTTCTGTACTTCCGTCGTCTATTTAGTCAGTTTATTAGTTTTCTTTGTTTCGTGATCTTGAATTGACGGGACTGCCTAGATAAAATCCCCATATTGATTAAATGTCGTCTGAAGGTGATTCATCACCACCGTGAAAGACAGCTATACACCAGTGGTTCGGGTCGATGAGAAGTAAAGCAAACCCTAGCCAAGCAAAAAGGAAAGGGATGAAGCCTATCTACGTAAGACAATTATGTCTATGCATTCAACACCAAGTCGCTGACGCTTTGCAAACAAGCAACCGAGCTATAATTGAAAGTAAGTTGTCATCTACAACAAGGCGTCTTTAAGGTGTTTACTGCCCTGTGTCATTAAGTACATTGATTTCGTAGACAACTTGGTCAGATAGAAACAACATTCACGCCGCTGAGCCCGACTGGCCGTCATCCCACTTAACGTATCCGTTCGCCGACTCTGTGAATCACGAGGACCTCAGCCCAGGAGACGAAACTGACTTTCAGTTGCCAATCATTTGGCTAACAACTTCATTTCTGTCCATCTCACGCCAAACGGCTGCAGCATTGTCAGAGTAATTACTGTAGAGATTTCACAACGGATGTAACTGATCATAGTAACACTGCTCCGGTAAAACTCGCCTCTATCCACCCACCCTCAGGCCTTTTCTTAAACACTGAATGCGAATTATTATAAGTGCTTTCAACGCTCGCACCATGAAACCGACAGGTCAGTTGTTTCACCTACGACCGTACTGTTTCTTTCACGTTTTTCCTGCACGCCAGCGACTTGCCAAAATTGATTGCGTTTTGTTGTCCGCGCTGCCGCATCAACTTAAATCTGCACCGAAACCCAGCTATGTTCTGTTGACTATGAATTGTGTGGGTTCTGCAGAGCACGACTGTTTGGACAGTGAATTATTGGTGTTATCCTAACTCTGCCTTCCCTCATCTGAAGGCGCAACCTCGGCGGTCGATCTTTTACGTTCTTTATCTGTTGATTTATCCGACATGTGAATTTTGGAGGCAGACTTTCGGTTTCTGTGTGTGGCGAGCAGTTCACTAAATAAAGCCACTCCCAAACTACGATTTATGGGTGTGCGCTCCACGATGAGCAGGGAATGAGATAAAAGCTATACTAAAAAGTTCAATTTGACACCTGAGCTATGAGGAAATTTATATCTCTGGCACAGTAAGGTAAGTAATTTAATTTAATTTGTTTTTACCACAAATAAAAGTCTTATGGAAAGGAAACTATTGTCTATTGAATCCTCTTGCCGTTTTCAATCGGATGCAAACAGTGATATCCCGTTTAAGAATGATCGGTTAGTTGATCTGCATAAAGCCGAAAGCCACATGAGGCTCATTCGTTCTGCAGAATGACATTAAATTTTTAGCATAGTGTATTATCTGATGACTGAAGAAAGACCATACAATAGTCGGATTTGTATGATATGGGCATCTTCACCGTTATGCAGGAGATTATACATTATCACTTCAGTTTACGTAGTGGGCACACAGCTCTCTTTCGTTCGTTGCTCTTTTCGGTGGATACACTCACTTCCCGGTTGCGGTAGTCCAAGTTGTCCTTATCGAACACAGGTGTTTTTCAACGTCTTCACTTCCACACAAGCACATACATCCATCACAGGTTCGACTGATCGAAAACCATCTCCCGCGAATAGTATACCATTGAACAAGGACCAACGCAATGTGCATGAATTTGCTCCCAAAGTGGGAACTATTTCATTCATATCTATTGTAGATTACTGCACCGGTAGTTTTATGATGAAAAGCTCGTCGATGTATTTTTGCTTCACCAGTTACTGTGCTTTCGAGTGCATTGCGCATTTATCCATGGCATTTTAACCGCACTTTTAACATCGAAACTACTGTTGGTCATCATTCTTCTAGAGCTACATTCTCATTAGATTATCAATGTTCAAGCGAGGTGGTTTTCACTCAAACATCCCACATACTTCCTATGGTCGTTGGTCTGGGTGTCCACTACCAGTTATCCGTTCGTGATCTCCCATAGTTTCATCGTGTCGCAACCGCCTCACTGTAGCTGCTCTGAGTAAACTAAAGGACTTCACTCTCTAATCCATGGGTGTGGTAGTCTTCCACAGTACGAAAGATCGTCGTTTTTGGTCAACTTGCCAAACTCGATTAATTTGTATTGAATCAACCGAAGTGGTTACTTGTGGTAAAGGCTACAGGATCGGTTGGTACCGAGAAGTTGGAAAAGGAACAAGGTGCTTCATTCACTCTGGGTGACTGTGTGGTGATTTTGGACAAAAACTATCCTTTTTCGTTTTGGTTCTGTACCGACTAACGTTAGAACAACTGAAGAATGTATACTATTGAAACGGCCAAGTCATCCTATTTTTTTGACTTCTCCAACAAACCACATGATTCAGCAAAAATGCATTCGTAATCTCACGATCAGAAAGCTTACCTTCATAAACATTCCAAGAGTCGTAATTCGCTTGCTTAAAATGATACACATATGGTAGGATAACTTTTGCACAGTGTAAATGTGAATCATCCGAAGATAACCAAAGACTGTTACTAGTGATTATGAGGAGCTATCAATTGTTCCGCATTAGCCATTATTGTTAATATCCTAACCTCTTTACGTCACATGTTGTCGTGCCGGAGAGGCATTTAATATCCATTGAAACGGACTATCGATAAGGTACATGAATGCCTTGACTGCATTTCTCAGTCGTTTTGTGATTTGAGAATTTGGTTCAGTTTCACAAAATGCCCCATTTTCATAAGGTACGTCGTTCCGGTTGAATGAACCCTCAAGAACGACCAACCAGGTCATTTTAAGGAACCTCAACAGATATGACAGACAGAAATGCGTAATTCTGGTGCAGTTTCTGAATGGCGGGGACCGTAAGTTTTATTCTAACATGTTTTGATGTCGTAGAGTCGGTACGTTAGGTTTAATTTTTGACCCCATGGATTGATTGTTAGAAGAAATGAATGTTGCAGCAGTTCAGGGTTGAATTATGACCTGATGGATGATGTTTGTTCGTGTGAATTCCCGATGCCCTTTCAAACTGTATCCGGGGTTTAAAGCCGCAATACCAAGTAAATTTATCAAGACTGCCATAGTCAACCGTTGCGTAGCACTACTACAACCGTACATTTTCTGCATTCTGGCAGCTATACCCACACCCTGTTCATACTGGTTATAGGAGCAAACGGTCAGTGGATGTTCATCACGATACGTAGAATAGACTTCTCGTCAACAACCGAGGTGATTTTTGTTATGTAATCCTCAGATCCCGAAAATATCTAATAGTATCGCTCTTCCAATTCAACCGCCTTTCTGTGCTCTCCAATACGAACATTTGAACAAGGTCTCCAGCCTTTTTATTAAAAAGGTCACATCGGGCATTCTAAGCGTTTCCACGTGTCAAAGCAATCAATCAGTTCTATGAACAGATTCATACGCTCCATTTTTATACGCTCGAGTGACAGTATAATATGTTTCAGAACAACGAACAGTTACTCAAGTACCCAAGATATTATGGTCGGACCGACATAATATATAGGATGAGCAAAACTACTGAGTTGCAACGAATGTTTCGACGAAAGAATCATTGGCTTATGTGGAGATGGACACATCAAGCTAAGGGGAGGAATGATTGCTCAACACTTTGCACGCTCAGACAGAATTATGAAAGGAACACTCTGTTTCCGTTTCTCCTTCAAGCAGACGATATATTCTACCCATTTTTATTCTGTTGTCTCTTCCACATCTCAAGAGAAGCGTTATCCCTGTTGAACGTTGGGTGGCGTTTCGCTCTCCGATTTTGTGTCGACTCTGTGAGATTACAGTCAACAAAGTCGTAGTAATCCCAGTGGTGGCAGAGATTTTTGATAAGCTACAAAACGCCAGGTTATTCATAATATTAGACTTGCGGTCCGGATATTGGCAGGTTCCAATCAAGGAATCGGACCGAGATAAAACAGCGTTCATAGTGGGAGAAAAGCAATACCACTACAAACGTATGCTGTTTGGATTCTCAGGTAACCCTTTCACGTTCAGACGACTGATGCTGAAGGTGCTAGACTGATTGAACAATACTGCTGTCTATGGAGACGGTGTCATTTGCAGCGCGAATGAGAAAACATACAGTACAGCTGTGTTGCAGAAGATTTAACAAACTGGTCTACGGATCAGTAGTCCGAAGTCTCAACTGGCGAGACAAACGGTAGTACTACTCAGTCACAAGGTCGGTCAGAGTGAGGTTCAGTCTTTGCCCGAGAAACTGCTGGCGGTCGTGGCCATTCCGGTGTCAACCTGGAAAAGGACGTTGCGACAGTTTTTCGGTCGCGTTGGGTTCTACAGCCGCTTCTTCAAATGATCAAAAAACAATCCATACTTACAGGGTGTAAGGCAAAAGCCACGTTGTGGGTCACTCAGACAATAAAGTGGAACGCTGAATGCGGCCAGATTCATCACATGTGCAAGCCTAAAAGACAAAAATGGCTCAAAAGACAGACAGCGCTCACGATTTGGTTGATCAAGATTTGTTGAAACAAATGTGAGCAGGTGAGTGTGAAATCACTGGCTAGTTAACCTCATCAAACTGCAACCGATCAAAACAATCAGGTACATTTCAGCTAAAACAGGCCAGTTCAGATGCAGTTCACTATCCGCCTTGATAAATCGTTGCCCACTGTAGCCGTTGGAGGTTACTGACTTCTGAGGTTTCGGCTACATCGATCCCCATCGGAAGATTAACCAGTCCGTGGTATTCATCGGAATGTGAATCGGTATCTAATTCGTTCGGCTTTACTAGCGTAATCTTGACTACCAGCAGCCTGCGTGACGCAAAAAGCTAAAATAATCTAACTTCTGAGTTTTTCAAACTATTGCATTGTTTTATGTGAAGGGCGTTGGGCTTATTTTCATGAAAGGTGCCAAGAATTGCGTCTCGCAGCGTCAAGACATCTGATTAACGAGCGGCAAAGCTTGTAAACGTTACGACATGACTCACTCAGTTCTAGTCGGTATTCGCTTAGGTTAACTCTTTTTTGTTCAGGAACGCAGCTCTTCACTGCCGCTCGGTTGACGAAAAATTGTTACAATACAGCACATTCCATTAGGGAAGTATTTTGATTTGTGCTTCGTCAATCCCGATCTAATGAGGCGTTTTGGTTCTCAACCCTGATATACCTGTCAGTCTGCGATACTAGTCAACGACCGACTAATATCAATCTTCGTTCACGATAGCTGGACCATCCTAGGTTAATGGAGCTGAGCGATGTGACTTAGACGGGACTAGATCCCACGTTGTTGAATGTAACCGTGTCTCAGTGATGTGCGCGAAACGTTTGTTGATCCAATCCGGTTAGGAGGCCCGTTAATGTAGGTGCCCTCACAGTACAGTGACTCCAGCGTGGTGTTTTTGACTTGACTGGCCAGTGCGATTCACAAACAGAAGTTGCACTTAGCAAAATTGGGCAAACGATGGTGGGTCCGTACTAACCACTTCAGGCTCTCTATTGTGTAATGGTTTTGATATCTTGTGACGTCTAGCTCGTGCGGTCGAGTTCCCAGCTTGTTAGCCTTCATCTGTACTATGCGCTGTCTACTAAAAAGCTGGTCTCATGTTTCTCCTTATCGTCGTACCTATAGTGTACCTAGCTGGTTCACGTGTTCTCAATTTGCGACCCGCAATTTGACGTGCACACAAGCATACGTGTGGATTTCATGCACTGATATTATTTATAAATCATGTTCTCTGTTGGATCCTAAACGACAGCCACACGTTCTCTTAACCAACGGCCACAAGCTTTCGAACATTAGTGAATGATGCAACCCTAAGGGATGCCCACTGCTCCTATCCATATTTCTAGTCCAACCGTGTTTGATGATAACACACAGAAATCGTAGGTTCATCGAATTTTATTCTGTCGTCATCAATCAACGAAGTGACTATCCGGAGCTCCAAATAAACACGCTTCGGTAGCCCAAACGTATACCAGACCCATGTTGTGCCCATTGGATCTATGGTGCTGAACGATGATTGCGTTGAATTAAACAGGCAGAATTTCGTAAGGCTCAGAGGATCAACAAAGATTAAAAATAAGCGCACGGACTTCAAAGGGAGTTAATGTCTTTGGTTGTAACCTTCGTTGCTTAAAGTCCGACGGAAGATTGTGGCTTGATTAGTACGACCAAAAATCCACTAGGTACAACAGTCTTACTGTCCCAGTTAATTGCTAAGGGAATGCACTTTTCCGACCATCAGTCATATGTTGCCGATCGAATAACTGTTCAGCTAGCTAAGTGGGTTGGTCAGACCTGTCATGGTTTGAATAGGGTCTCAAGACGTGTATATTTTCATATAATATGATGACAGCCAGACCATTCCACGTAAAGGTCAGGTGTGTATTGCATGTTTACAACAAGGCGGCTGGCTGACGTGGTGTCTAGTGATCCTCAGAATTCCAATTTAATCGGTATAGTTTGGAGCATTTAAACTCTGTAGTGACTAAGTGGTATAGTCGATCTGTACCAAACTTTGATGAGAAGTTGATATCGACTAGATCTGGAAAAGTTAAAGAATTTCAAGGCATTTACCATAAAGAGAACTTGCTCAGTTCTGCATAAAAGCTAGCCAAAATTGTGACTTCATCGTTAGTCTTGTTGATTTGTGTTGTCTTGCACAATTCCTGCTTTCTAAATGTCGGAGTGCATTGAGTTGCAAGTGGAAACTATGCTCGTTTCTTGTCAAACTCGGACCAGCTAGCCGATGTTATCGGTCCCAGTCCATTTGTTTGTCAAACACAGTAAATTGCGCTGCAACTCATAGTGTAATTTTTTTGATAGAGACCTTATGATGGAGACTGATATAGTGATAACGGTAACTTCGACTAGACAGATACCAGTAGGTTGTATGTTGCACGTATCGTCCATCCTTTCGAACTTCATCCTTTACACGATCTGCTGCCAGGATCATCGGGTGATGGGGCCTACACATACCCGGTGGTGCTGTGCGTGTCTGATACGCTGAACTTTTGTCGTCGCCTGCGTTTTTGTAAGAACACTGGTCTCCGGATGTAACGAATGCAAGTTCTTACGCATCCTGTATGCCTATCTTTCGAAGTTCGGACGGATTCGACTGCTCTATTTTCCTTATCACACCTGATCGATTGACCAGCTAACGCGAAAGCCGAGGGTGTGCGAATGTGTATTTCTTACTAGGTCACAAATCCACAACATTTTCCACAACGCAGATGATAATCAGAACGCATAGTTTTCCCGACTAACGAATTGTACGTACAGTCTGTATTGCAACCGCGTTTGTCGAGTTAATAAGCCCCGGTAATCAGATCCCAAACTGAAACCTTGAATAACTTAGTACTTCCGAACCGTAAACAGAACAGATATAATGCTCATTATCAAACAATTATTTGGTTAAGCCAAAACGAGTTAAAACCAAAAGATTTGTGGGTTCTACGACGCTTCGACTCTCTCGGAAAGCTTTTATCAGACGATTTAAACCAAAACATTTACATTGCACAAGCTTCATGTTAGGCAGTCATCAACCGCCACGGGTTTGTGTGTCTAACATGCGTTGTGTAGAAAGGTGTGATGATTGTAAATCATAGCGGAACACTATATGCTATTGTTGTTTTACTGCATGAATAATTACATTGTACAGATACTGATTACATTACAATTTCGTTGGCTGATGTGCTGCATTATTACTACTGTGTAGAAGCTAGCTTTGGGTTTGAGCTAAGTACATTTCCTATTACTAATACGTATTTCAAACTATCGCAAAAGGCAACCAATGTGAATCTATTCGATGGCTTGGAATTGCCAGTTGTCTGGCATAATTTACTGGACAGATAATAATGACACCACGAAGGAAAGGTTTGCGGTTTCTCCGTCACCTACTCCATTCCCAAACAGTCTACACGCATGCAGATCAAACGCACACAATAGCTGTCTATCTCTATTCGCACCTAGGATCGTCACGTGGTGACCTCAGGTGATCCGTGAACCCATAAATTCTATTGGTAGCCTTTCTACACAACGCATGTTAAACACAAACATGTGGCGGTTGATGACTGCTTAATATGAAGCTTAGGAAGTGATGGTCTGACTGGGGCCAACATGAGGGTCGGTCAGTAGCAAGCCGACCGGTGCGGAATTTTGTCTGTTAGGCTAATCCGTTTCGGATGCCGCCAACCAATATGAAGCTTGTACAATGTACACGACTTAATCGCTTAATAAAGGCTGTCCGAGAGGATCGAAATGTTACGTAACCTATGGCTGTTGGTTTTACTCATGTCTTGACCAAGGAATCACTTAAAAAATTCTTCAATAATTTCTGCACATTCATATGTGAAGGCGATGATGCATGAAGATCAACGCTCACTTGTGCAAGAGATTGTTTGATGGCTTTTACTTTGGAATGGTTTAGGTGACAAAACTATTGTTGTATAAGCCATTGCACAAGGCTTCTTGGCAAGGTGTTGGCCAGATTTACGCTTGCTATAGCATTGCTTAAAAATCTTTAAGGAACGGATCTGCGTAGTTTGCTCAGCTGTTTTGGGAGCAAAACACAGTTAAGGTGAACTTGATCCGATATACTTGTCTAACTCGTACTTTTTGATGGCCTTGTTCATTCCGAGTTCAGATAAGTTGACCATGTACGATTTTTAGAAGGTTATTTTACAATGGGAGTAGTCAATTTAAAATGTATCTCATGAAAATGATTCTTGGGTAAAAGTGTTACATCTCGAAAGGTTTCTTTCTACGTCTGATAACAAGTTTGTTCATTCACCAGTGACCGTTGTTTAACTATGATACAGAATAGTTGTTTGGAGATATAGGATGAAAATGAATGGAGATAGTTTCACGGAATATTCATATCGAAATTTAATCAAGCGATAACAAGGAAACAAGCAAATGAG
>JTDE01003355.1:50931-62216 GCA_014338405.1 Paragonimus skrjabini miyazakii | reverse complement strand
CCCCGAAATTTCTGTTATCAAGGAAGGATGTAATCCATCGTAGAACCTCTCCTTGGATCCCATAGGTTTCTGGCTTATGTACAAGTGGACCGTGTGGGACGCGATCAAGTGCCTTAGCAAATTCGAAAAAAAAAGGCATCCGAGATATGGCCATTGTCTTTGGCGTCTGTCAGGCTATCCATGAAGATAAGCATATTGGTTATGCATGACCGGTCGGGATGAAAGCCATGCTGAGTAGAAGAGAAAAGATTATTCGAGAAGAAATGCTTAAGGGTGGCGCGTTTTACCAGGCGCTCCATTACGTTGCATGGGATGCTGGTGAGGCTGATCGGCCGATAACTCGCAGGGAAATGACGATCTCCTGCCTTAAATATAGGTGTAACGATGGCCTCTTTCCATGCCTCCGGGATAGTGCTGGTCCGAAGTGTCTGTTTAAACAGAATATGGAGGGGCACCGTCAAACCAAGAGCCGCTTCTTTCAGGATCCGATGATAGATCCCGTCTGGTAGTAGCCTTCGTTTACGGTCATGATTTTACAATGAAGTGGTTTGTAGTGACTATGGTCTCAGAGTTTTCACATGATCCCTCCAGGTCTTTTGTTGTGTTGTGGATATCAGGACTGAAGCACAGCTATCATCATCATCATTTGAGCCGCACATGTGAGTACAGTAACTCGGGTTGTCGTTGGTCCTGACAATGGTCCACGAAGTTGGGGAGTAATAAATAAGTGCAAATATATAACGCAGAAAAGGAACAGAAAGAATAGACGAACAAAACAATTGGGTCTCTTGAAAAGATTACAGATACAGGCCTGCTGCAGACTGTGACACAATGCTGCATCAAAGAGTTCGGACCGTTGAGTTTCTGTGAATAGAATTGTCAAGACAAATTTCGATATGCATTCATTTCGCAAACTCCCTTTAGTCGCAAACGTGTGACCAGCGTTAAAACAAAAAAACTTATGTGAAACGGTTAAAAGTACCTGTCAGGCTGGGTCATGAGTGGTACCCACGACTAAACCCATGGCAAACAAGGATTGACAGACAGCCGGTTCTGTGCATGCAAAAACGACTGACTGTCAAGCTTTGTTTGCTACGGGTTTAGCCGTGGGTGCCACTCACGATCCAGCCCGACGGGTACTTTTAACCGTTTCACTTGTTTTGTTTTCATGCTAGTCACACGTTAACGACTGAAGAATATGCGCAGAATGAATCCATGTCGTGATTGTTTTCTGACTTCTGCGAAAAGTTTGAGATTGTTTCTAACCAGCGATGTGGATGGTCGCAAACTTCCATAGCAAGTGGACGGCATCCACCAACCGTACTGAGCTGGACGGTCAATGGATTTCATAAGCCGTGACCACGTCATCGCCTAATCGCCTTGTGGTTTCTTCCAGTCGTCAGCAGCTACACTAAACAGTGCATGGTATGGCAGATGCTCCGTCGGTATACCAGTACTTGACCCAACCACTGAAGACTGCTTGTTTTCATAGTCTTAGATTGTGGTCACAATTTTGCGCATTTCCCAAACACGCGCCGTTAGACTGTCGCGTTGTTTACATAGTCAGCTTATTTTATACAGGCTGTCTGGCGAAAACAACGGTAATCGAGTAACGGGAGTCTATATGCTTCATCCGCACCAATAGTGTTGTCAGTTCAGACAACGGTCTTTCAGTGATATCTTTTGAGTGAGCTATGGAAAGAAGGTCCGGGATCAAGACTTTATTGCATCTCAGTTTAAAGTCTAAAGCCAATTCGGTTTACAACGGAGAGTTGTGAGGATTGTCAAAACTAACCATACAATCACTGTCATCCACAAGCGAACGAGCCAGGTCAGGCCAGTTAAACTGTTCATAAAGGTGCTCAGCTCATTTGTTGTCACCATGAATGGCTGTGTGTATGGGAGTACATGTAACTTGATTAAGACCTTGACGAAACCGACGCAACCACGAATGAAGGAAAACAGTACCCGGCTATTTCTCGACAAAAATGCCTTTGTTTGTTTGATTCGTTCGGCGAACTAAGCCACATGGTCCTCACACAGATTCTTCGTGAGTTTGCTTTTCAGTTTACGGCAGTCTGTCGTCTTCGCGGTCAAGGACATGAGTCGACGTTTGCTCATATATTCTGCTGATTCAGCAGAACTTCACTTCCGTCGTGTCGGCAATGCTACTTGGGAATAAACCTGTTTGCAAGAGGTTTGCATGACTGTAGATTTTCTTTGCAATGTTCGTTTGAATCAGCTACTGTTGTGACCCGGGCGGTTTACCTGTCATTGCTGTTTGATAGGCATTTTGTGTACCTTCGTAGCTCCATTTACATCATCATCATCATCACCATCATAGATGGCAATACATCAGTGGTTCATACTGTTGCTCAACTGCCACACAACCACGAAGAAGAAAAAGCAAACCCTGTATAGGAAGAGAGAAGAAAAAACGAGAAAGGGACCTAACCACTAAAAAATAGCTACGTCTACATTCAAACATACATCAAGGCGCCTACACATTGCGAACAAACAACCGAGCTGTAAGTGAAAGTAAGGCGTCATCAGCAAGACAGCTTCCTTGCGGCTTTCACTGTCTCGCGTCATTAAGTGCACTCACTTCACAGACAACTCGGTCAAACAACGACAACATTCACGCCACTGAGCTCGGTTAGCCGCCATCTCACCTGACGTCTCAAGCCACTGACTCTGTGAGTCGCGAGGGCTCCAGCCCGGAAGACGAACCCGATCTACAGTAGCTAACCTCTTCGTGAACGATTTCATTTGTCTACACCAGGTCATCATCTGTCCACCTCGCCCCTTGAGCCAGCCGACCGCAGCGTCGGCAAACAGTGCTCGGTGTGGCAGACGACTAGCTGGCATCCTTAGTACATGACCTAACCATCTAAGTCTGTGCAGTTGTAAGAACTGAACGAAAGAACTAGTTTGACAATCAGTGCCATACACCCGCTTCCTAACCTCCTCGTTACACACTCGTTGGTGCCACCCGATACGAACGATTGAACGCAGGCATCGGTAGTCAAACACCTGAAGACGGTTTAGGTCTTCTACCCTGAGTGGCCAGGTTTCGCTGCCGTAAAGTAATACAGCCCTCACTGTTGTCTGATATACGCGACCCTTAAGCTTCAGAGAGACCTTTTTGTCGCCATAAGTGCCTCAAATTAGTAAACACCGCTCTAGCCTTGGAAATACGCGCCTCTATTTCATTACCTACACCTCCGCCGCTGATGTGGATTCTCAGGTATACAAACCGGTCAACAACCTCCATGACTTCATTATTTAACATTAAATCTAAGTAATCACAGTAATCTTGCAGAAGCACTTTGCATTTCGAGGCTGCAAAGCGCATTCCGAAATACTTAGCATAACGTGAAATTGCATTTAGCGTTGCTTGTGCCGCCTGAAAGTTGTCAAACAGCAACACCTTATCGTCAGCATAATCAAGACCAGGCGGCCTTCCACCAAGTAGGAGGTCCACACCGGCATCATTTGAGTGACGCAAACAGTCCTCCATTATTTCGTTCATGACGAAATTGAACAAAAATGGTGAAAGGGGACAGCCTTGACGAACGCCGCTTCTGGTGCTGAAACTGTCAGACAGCTCACCGTAAACCTTAACCTGAGCCGAATTATGGGAATAAATCGCCGACAGTATGTCCACATACTTGGTTGGTACACCCCTGCGTTTAAGCGACTCTAAAAGTGTAGTTCGATCCACCGAATCGAACGCACCTTGACACATGAAAAACACATGGAGTAGTGAACGAAACGCTAAAACGAAATGGGCGCGAGCATTGGCATGATACAGTCAAGGTTGTTACTCTAAAGTGGTAGACGATCCACAATAAAGGGGCGCCAACGAGAGCTGATGGTGATACCATCATCATCATCATCATCATAGCAGCCAAGAGCCTGACCAAATGGTACTATGATTCGGGCCGTCACTCACTTCAACAGTGACGTGGGATATGTCAAAAGAAAACATTTCTAAGAAGGATGAAAGTTAATAAAAGAAGACTGAGCGGAAGAACTAGAAATGGTAAGTGACAATATGACCGATTTATGTACACGGTTGAGTTACACAATGTGGTCTCCACTTGACACATTGTTGCCGTTTGTGCCGAAGTGCGCAGTCTGATATGTGGAGTCCGTGAGGAGTGCACAGTTGTGATAGCCGATTGCCGTCGTTAGTGTGTCGCGCATAAACGTTAAACACATTACTCAGCCGCTTCTCCTCTGCAGTAAGACGACCGAGTTGTGCGTTCATATCGCAGGAAATCACGACGTCCGAGTGCTTAGTTTGGTCCAGAAGATTATAGTGGGAATCGTAGAAGTGTTCTTGACGGCATCTGAGTTATGGTGTTGGGGCACATACAGACGTGACAAACAATCAACGTTTTTCTGGCACATGTCGACGGACTTTGACTGAAGTAGTAGGTATGACGCCACGTAGACGACTTTTAACTGGTATCCAGTCTAGCAGGCCCTGCTCTGCCTTAGGGCCCAATGCGGCCTGACTGAGAGATTTGGCTTCGTCGTCACCACAGACTCTGAGAAAGAATTGCCGACCTATAGTATAATCTAAGGGCGAATTCAGGTGAAGGGGAATACTAAGATAATGAAAACACTGTTTGAAGGCTCAGCAGATATCCATTTCCAGACTCGGAAGAGTGTCCTGAACAACAGCATGCTGACCTGTTTGTCGAAGAATGCGGGCGTTAAAAGCATGAATGTTTACCGATTGTATTGGCTTGGATAGGGGGTAATTAAATGGGAAGGAGGAAGGAAGAACATGGAAATGAGTGGACTGATTTATCAAGGCAACGGCAACTTCTAACACTCCCAGATCGCTTATGCTACGGAAGGGGCTCAACCCAAGGGATTCTACCTTGACCTTGACCCGGAATGGCAACGGGAGATTGAGTTTTCCTGGGAGACCCCATCCAGAACTTCTGAATCAAAAGTGCGGCTGATTTGGCAGTGAAAGGTTTGAGTAGCCCGGGGGCACTGAATAAGTCAATACTGTCTGCTTCTGATCACTGCTACGCACAGAGGGTGTACTCGTGGCCACATCAGGCTTTTGAATGATACCAAAAGTGTTTCTACGGTATCGGATAATACACTGGTAGTCATGGTCAATCGTCGGACAGTCAGAGTGTTTTTGTTTGAGGGTCCCTCTTCAGGTTCCGTTTTTCTTCGCTTGGAGGATAACAGTGTCGCAACTGTAAAAATAGTTGTTTTATGCTCATAGGACCGTCTCTAACTGTTTATACATTCCTACGCGATCAACAGCACGACATATAACCCTATGGGTGCATATACCTTTCGTCTGACACCTCTCGGTTGGCCTGTATAGCATGGCTGTGCCTAGAAGGACCGAAGTTCTAGTCAGCATGGCCCTCCAGATGGATGCAATGCAAAAGGCTGCCCATCATGACAAGGTGGCAGGATAGGTCAGGATCAAAGTTCTATCGTATACCTAGTTAAAGGTGATACGATCAAGGTGCTTTTTGAGCCCCGAGCTAACTGATAACAAGTAAGCAAACGAAAGGATGAATCATCATCATAGCAGCCATGAGTCTGACCAGAAGGTAATGTGGCTCGGGTCGTCGCTGACCTCAACAATGACGTGGAATATCCTAGAAGAAAACGCTACTAAGAAGGTTGAAAATTATTAAAACAAGACTAAGCGGAAGAACTAGAAGTGATATGGATACAGGTACGCCATTGACTGCGACACACCACCATCTCGGATAGCGTCTCTAACCAGCGGTCTGAGTGATCACGGGGACCCCATCCAGGCAGGCGACACCTACTCACTTTGCTCAGTGGAGCAGTCAGGGTCTTCGTTTTTCTTGACCACGTTGTTGGATGGATGAATAGAACGCAACCTGTCCAGATGTAATCAGGGAGCTTCGTTGTCCAAAGGAGAACTAAATGTAGTAAATGTACAACGGAAGCTCGCAGTAAGTATGGCGGATGGCTGCGCAGTTTGATTTCTAGTCACACATCGAACATACTGGAGGCGGTGCTATCACCGTGTATGAAAGATCGAAGTAAGCCTAGATTAATGTAGATAACCATACTCCACTGAATCCTTTTTCGGAATCAGCCCGTTAGACGGCATATCCCGGATTCCATGTCTGTACTATTTTCTGACATCAATCAGTTCTCAGTGAGGGCCACTATATGGCAACACTTGCCGTGCTCCAATTGCCCAGTTCTGGTCAATTATTCATGTGACCAACGGTTTGAAACCATTCTATATTTGAATGACCATGAAATGAAAATAATTGGGTGACAGAAAACAGATATTCCCCCCCTGAGTACTTACACGCGTTTTTCTTTTCCGTTTGTATTTATCAGTTCTCCGGCTTAAAAATATTCGTTTTTGGTTACACTGACATGGTTGCTGATGTTCTATTTTTGCATGCCTCACCACAACTTACACATTCAGTTGGATGAAACCCACCGGGTTATTTCATAATCAGCGTGGGAGTATTGACATTTGGGCTGAACTTGTACATTCACTCATACATCTTTAGTCTCTAGCTTAGCAGTGACTGGAGTTGTCTGTTCAGGAGTACCTACATTATTTGTATTGCCGATGGCACTCACCCGTGTAATGAAATGATTATCTAATCTGATATCTCAATATCACCAGAACACTGCTTTTGAGCAAAGGTCCCTTCCGTTGAATTCGTTTCTAAATATATGCGATTATAAAGCGGGCTATCATCAAGTAAACTGTATATGCATATTAGTTGTGGGTCTTGATAGCAGTAGACTTAGGGTAGGACTGCAAGCAGTCGTCAGAGGATAATGTCGGGGGTAATTCGAGGGTGTTGCTTAAATAAGGAACGACCACATAGAGCGGAAAATTGTTCTGGGTTCCGATTAAAGTGGAAGGATGAGGAGGAGATCCATTTATGTTGAAACAAGTTATGTAACGTTTGGCGGATTGCAGTCAGGCCAGCAGGGGTGTATCGTTCGTACGGAGTTGTTTTATGCAAGATTCTTGTTGCAGCTGCGTACGGCAATAAGTTCAGTCATGCCCAGTAGACGGAGTGGTACACTCCGTGAGAGTACAAGTTTACGTGTGCAACACGTCAAACAACCATTATCTTTCGGTCCTTCTGATTTATACACAGTCTACGGGTGGGCACATTGCGACAGTTAAACATCATTGTCAACCATTTCTTCACTGATGTGGATGAAACTGATACTGACGAACACATTGAAACCTTGTACATTCTCCTATGAACCATGTGATTCTACCCCACGCCGCATACTCGGTAGCCGGCTTTGGGACCACTAAGTCATCTGAAGATCATCGTAGGTTAATAAATCGAGTGCCGTTAACCCTATAGTCCGGTCAGAACATCTCTTGCTTGGTTACATGTAAAAGTATTGCGGCCACTTCGCCGAAGAAATTTGGTAGCTGGTACCAAGTTGGAAAACCGAGTTAAACGTTCATTTCCGACCATCAATGTATCACGTAAATAACGCATAAGAATCTCAGATTCAGTGGAAGTTAGTTTTGCACTGTGATTCAATTATGTTTATTTCTGCAACTTTTCGTATTCTTTTATTCACTCAACTGTGGTTAGGTAGTATGGTGTTTGTCGGTGAGATAGGATGCTTCTATACGTTGACACTAGTTCTCCCAGGGTCACATTAATCCCTTATTCACGATTGACTGCATTACATCACTGCTTTGCGGTAGCACTCGACTGGTGCAATCGTACGAGGAAGATCAGGCCATAGGTTTATGATAAAGTAGAAGAAATGAGACTTTCTACTTAAAGTCCTGTCTCAACTGAGACACTCGGCGTCAACGTACCTATACGTTGCAAGCAGACAACTGAGTTGCATATGTGGGTAAGATCTCATTTCGTGTCTGAAGAACTAAAGCATTTTCTTCAGGATAAAGAAATAGTGACCATCATGACGACCGCGTATAAAACTCAATCAAATATCAAAGCGGAACGTTTTAACGGCATTTCCTGACGGTCTTTTCCGCTTGCCGCCAACCCCAGGTCCCCTTCAGTCAGTGATTGGGGTATCGTTATCCCTAGCTTCCCTTATTCTTTCAGATTTTTATACACCACCACAAACTATCTCGTAGGAGTGGTTGTTTCAATACAATCAAAAATCGATATTGGGCGTTTACTCAGTAGGCTGGTTACCTCCTCCTGGACCAGTCTTCATGCAAAGTAACGTTCGTTCGTAAAAGTATAGACCAGTAGTTGAAGAAGTACAACTCTGAATGCAACCCCAAATGTGTCTACATGCGACTTCAAAGTTAACAAGGGGAAACAGCTTGAAATACTGTGCTCACCTATTAATGTGCCAACCTGCGATGCAGACGCAGTACAGTCTTGTTATTCTGTCTACTTTTTACTACGCGACAGTCAACCGTGCGCCCACTGAAAATTGCTATACTCTTGCAGGCGGTCTGTGTGAAAACGTTTGCTAACCTGAATCTATCATGAAACAAGAGCCGTTCTCTGGTTCTGTCTTCTGAAGAGGCACATGCCCGATATGTATGGCTTTATATAAGCAGACATCGGAACGAGTGGGTGCCCATTTTCGATTACCAAGGAGTGTTTGATGAGATTATTTGTTGTCAGCCTTCCTTTTAGTGTTGATCTGTATAGCATACTAGAGACACCATTGAAAAACGAGTATTCCGACGGTATGAAGCTTTTACTTGGTTATGTAGTTGGTTATTGTAATTGTGCAAACGACCGGGCAGCTGAAGATGTTTTAAGCAGGTTGATAATATCAGTTCGTTGATTTGGAATGTCCGTTGCTCCCTAGATGTGTAACTTTAAGGTTTGTGGGAGTCTTAATCTGTGCTTACTGTCAGTGGTGGCATACTGTTTACCTGAGTAGTTATATATTGATGAGGATGTGAAAGAAACGGTCAACAACCGCACCCGAATGACCGGAGCACCAGTTGTCCACCAGCGCTGCCTATGACGACAGAAAGACGTGGATCTGTTTACAAAAGGGCAGGTATGCTCTGCATCTGCATACTGTTTTGCGGTATGTTTGCGAAACTTGACTACTCAAGTGAACGATGTCCGACGACTATGCATCCTTAACACCTTCCACTTGCACGCGACTGCTCCTGTGTGGTAGGATTACCGTGTTAGTGACGAACCCGTCAGACAACGAATTCTCAAAGATAGCAGTGCAAACCTTTTCATGCCCAACGCGATATCATCGATTTAATCGACTCGGACATATGCCTCGCACCCCACTTTTCTGTTATACTCGCCGATCATCATTTGCTCGATCCGTGGTAGGATAGAACAGGCAGCGTAGCAATCAGACGATGACTTGACACCGAGGCATGAAACGTCTGATGTTGCGGTTCGCCTGGACGCAGTTAGTCTTTTCGGTTGAATACATCGCCAGGTATGACTTAAAATCGTACGTCATTTTTTTTTACACCGAGTAGTTTGGTTTCATCGGCTACGGTAGCACGGACTCATCTTGCACATGTCTACTCGTCATACATCAGTGTGCCTCGTTTTTTGCACTCTGGGTGCGGCTGGGAAACAGCAGCACGGTGGACAGCCCACGACTTGGTATAGAAGTGTGGAGAAACTATCCTCAATGTTTGCCTCGGTTTGCTCTACTCAATTCCCTTGTAGAGGACCAAAAGATACTGAGTGTTGTTGGCTAGATATCCTGAGGGAAATGGTTCCGAGCCATTATCGGTTATGAAAATGTTGTCGTATTATTTCATCGTAGTCATCCTCGTTATTATTCGCACTTGTCTCCTAAGGAAAATGAAAACTCTGATGTCTTCAAAACTAGGATAGCGCTTGTGAACTTGCGACATCGGTGGCGATATGTGGTAATATGTTAAGTATGCAACATAAGAATGCGCTTGGTTCTAGTCAATTTTAAAACCTTCACATCTAAGCTGTGACCATTTGCTGTCCATTTCCCGTCAACTACCATTACTCATAACGAATCTCGCGTGCTTGACAGCTGTGGTGCATAAACACTGACACGATGTGTTTGCTAACCACATCGCTGCAAGACCTTATCATTTCGCCGACTTTTATTAATGCTTATTTAGGATCGAGCTAGAAGAGGATTCGCAATAAGCTACTAATGATATGTCGTCGAACCATGAAAAACGGCTGGATTTAAAGCGGTTGAATTTTCCAGACTCGAATTGACATTCAACGGTCAGTAAATTTTCGTTTATATAATTTTTGGCGTTAACTCTCAGACGGTAGCCATTAAACGTTACCGTCAGAAACCTTCTACAATGTATTTTTGGTTCTTTTGTGTTTTTCCATGGGTTTTACCGTTCACTTGTCTGAATTTGTGTCCCTCTTAGTGCACGTGATGTTAGCTGGTAAGGAGATTATCACTTGTAAAAGTGTTGTTTCTTAACTTTGTTGAGTTAATTTTGGTAGATTTCCTGTGTCAGTCCAAAATCTTCGTGTACAGATTCGATTTTGGATGTCTCGTTTACTTACCATTCAGTGCACATTTATCGAGAACGGTAAGATTGAAGAGACAGGTATGCTCCAAGTCGGGTCCTGTCATACCTAAATCGATTCACTATTTATCTGCCTTATTTATTCAGTTACCATGACACCTTGTTGGCATTGGAGTCCCGAGTGTCAATGACCGAGACAGAAGCACGTGTCGACTGGAAATGGACGGACATATGTGGAAAATCGAAAAGTATGATCTTTTATTCGTTGCACTCTGAGGTTCATTCAGAATTATGTACATGCTTGTTTGAGCGGGCGAACATAATCTTCTGTTATGCAGCTATTCACTCACAAATAGCGGAATCTTGCGATGTTAAAGATCCGGACAAACTCAAACAAGCTGTCATTTCTTTGAAAGTGAGTAGTGTACAACCTTTATTCTACATTTCATATTTATACTTTGGTATCAAATTATGCTCAAATCCTTTACAGATGTTATTTGAGATAACCGTGTAAACCACATTGAGACGTATTTTCGGAGTCGTCCTGTGTTATTTTCTGTACTTGATTTCACGACCTGTCTCGTCTGATTTTAAGTTGGTGCGGTTGATTCATCATCATCATCATCATCATAGCAGCCATGAGCCTGACCAACAACAATGACGTGGAATATCTTAGAAGGAAACGTTACTAAGAAAGTTGAAGATTAATAAAAAACTAAGCGGAAGAAGTAGGAATGGTATGGATGCAGGTACATCATTGAATGCGACACACCGCCATCTCGGATAGCGTCTCTAACCAGCGGTTTGA
>JTDE01003355.1:38679-50650 GCA_014338405.1 Paragonimus skrjabini miyazakii | reverse complement strand
TTATCTAGAATATTCTGAAGTACACTGTGCCGCATTGCTCACACGATCAGTCCATTCAATGTGGGCCAGTTGGCGGAGACAACGATTGTCAAACACCGCACGCTTGCGAACAGGCCACGTTTCCGAACCATAGAACAAAACAGAACGTACACAAGCATTATATACTCTTCCTTTCAGCGACAACCTAACGTCTTTCCGACGCCACAGATGACGCAGTTTGGCAAAGGTAACTCGTGCCTTTGTTGTTCTCGCTGATATCTCATCAGCAATATTACAGGCTGACGAAATAGTGCTACCCAAGTATGTGAAATTGTCCACAGTCTCAAGCGGATTACCTGCAATGAAGAAAATAGGAGTCGAAGTGCCCCAGTCTTGAAGCAACACTGCACTTTGAAGATGCGAAGTGCATTCCATACAAACCGGCCCGGTCACTCACCTTGTCCAGCATGGTCTGTATGTTTTTGGCAGAGGGGCTAAGTAAGACAATGTCGTCCGCGTACTCCAGATCGGTCAATCAAGCGCCAGGAAGAAGTTCAACACCAAGCCTACTGGATTCGTGAAGCACACCCTCCGGAATGTCGTCCATGACAAAAATGAACAGGAACGGGGAAATCGGACACCCCTGACGAACACCACTGGAAGTGATGAACGCCCGAGACAGTTGACCATAAACTCTCACCCTGCTTGCAGAGTAGGCATACAGTGATCTGAATAGATTCACGTATTTCTCTGGTACTCCCTTGCGAAGAAGACAGCTTCAGAGAACGTTACGAGTAACTAAATCGAATTCTGTTTTCAGGTTCAAAAAGACCACGACCGTCAGCTACCTGTAAGAGTACCGATGTTTCAAGATCCGTCGCAAGGTAAGAATGTGATCAACGCACCCCCGACCGGATCGGAATCCTGCCTGTTCTTCGTGTATCCGACTTTCTCTGGGCTTAGTGAGCCGACGTAGAATGAGGCTAATAACTTGGACGCAACAGACACCAAACTGATACCCCTGTGGTTGTCACATAGACTTCGGGCCCCCTTTTTGAAAATTGGAATTACTGTTGATAGGCTTCAATCGCGAGGCACCTCTTCGCTATTGGTGCTTATCAACAGTAATCGGTTGATTACTACGGGGTGGTTTCACGTCAAATTTTTTAGGCAAGTTTAGCGTGTACTGTTTTTACTCGTAGTATAATTCTGCTGGAGTTAAAGTCACCAGGTGATCAGGCAACAACGTGGTAATCCATTGTGAAGACCGTCGTGGTTTGGTTGAGTAATGTCGGTGGACGTCGTCCGCTAATTTAGAACTTCGCGGTTGCTTGCTGATTGGAAACAGTATTGGACATGGCAGCGTGTCGCAGTCACTGGCGTTCTTGCATCCGCTTGATTGTTTATCATTCTTCTAAAATTTATTCGGCTCAATGTTTCGTCTCATTTTTTTGAGATGAAGTTATTTTCCTTGGAACGTTCTTGTTGCGCTTGACGTTGATTTTGACCGCAGCATCACCTGGTTTTGTTGACGGCGGTTTGTATGTATTCATACATATGATACATATGATACCTTGAACACCCTTCCCTCGAACAAACGCTTTGGACGCAGGCATTCACGCAGAAATGCGTCGAACTCATGACAACTCTGCTTATTTTTTCCTGAGACTTAAAATGCTCGAACTGTTATTCTTAACGGTATCCAGAACCCTCAGCCGTCTTTAGTATTGCTCCTACGTATTTACTGTGGAGCTCAGTCACACAGACTCTGTTGAGCCTTAGCTCGGCACGACGATGATGAGTAAAATCCGAAAATAAGTATTGGAAAAAGTTTTCCTAATCAGAAGCTATATTTTTTCGTCTCTTCAATAGACGATTTCGGCAATTAAGTTTTCAAACTTGCAAAAGGCGTTCATCGGCTTTGTTGAATTCTCCAATAACGATCTCAATGATAATTGTCCACAATCTCGTCTAGCGTTCTCATTATTTCCTCAAGTTGTTAATGATCTTAATGAGTGGTCTTCGATTCAGTAACCGCTCACTTTTCTTGTGGGGTTCGTGGTCCAATCATCGCGGGCTATTTATTTGTTTATATTTATTATTCTCCGGCCAATTGTTTGCCTATCCGTTTCCTCTGTCGAAATGTATGTTGTCTAGCGAATGGTTTTGTTCATGCAGTATTTAGTAGTTGCGGGTTATGTGGTGGGAGACTGATCAGTTCACGCCCTCGTTAACTGTGAATACCCAGCCCATGTATCTCTTTTCTATTAACAACAAACGGACGTCATTCGGATATCGCAACTCCTGGAAATTGGCAAAGGTAGCGATTGTTGTTCTCCGAAATATCTTGTCGATAATATTTTTAGACTGATAATCTATTCATACTCATGTAGGTGGTGCAGTCTGCAGGTCCTAGTTGATTATTGGTAATAAAAAAGTATGGGTGGGAACACGGCATTGTGCACGTTAATGACGAAGTCCGTATTCGATATAAATCAGGTTGATTGTGCAACTTGGTCGACACCGTCTACCTGTTTTTGGCAGGAGGATGGTACAGAGCAATGTTGTCCGTGTTGCCCTTGTCCATTGCCTTACCAGTAGACAGCCTTTGACATCAACAGGAAAACTTCTGTTACTTCCTTGACTAAGTTAATCTGGAGGTAGAGGTCGAACATCTCTGATAAACAGTCGGTGTACATTGAAGACAATTACGTGCAGTCTGTAGATGCAGAATTAACCTGTACCAGTTCTTATGGATAAAGGTATTCCGCCGGGAATTCTTTGCAAACAAGACAACCCAGAGATCATTACATACAACCGACTCTGCTAATACAGTAAGTGTTTGTCGCCTGCGATACAGTCGGGGCTCTAAAACCTATGACAGCAAACATTTGTTTAATGCACTCGCGATCGAATCGATAACCCACCGGTTTTCTTTTCAAAGGTTTGTTCACTGTCGAGCCAGTGAACAATCTCATCACGACATAGGCTGGGCTGGTGACTTTGAGAGTGTGAGGCAGATTTCGGTCCCTTTTTTCTGTTAATTAACCATATCTGTTGGTGCTGTACCTTCTCTTATGTACTTGAGGTTAATTGTTACTCGTCTGCTTTCTTCATCTATTCGTGCTGTGCTTTATGTCTGAGTGTGATCCAACACATGTACTACTGCCTACAATTCACTAACATGTCTGGTAACGTTTTTAACCATAGACGTTCCGGATACTTGCGTCTCGATAAAAGAGGCGCATTGGGTTGGTGGACACGATCCTTGACATCACTTGTTCCATACTTCGCCGCCAAATCATTGTCGGACTGCCGCACTGTCTTAACCAGCGTACGCTTGAACAATGTATTGACTTATTTGCTGGAAAGTTCGCATGCTGAACGCGCTAATGTTTATCAGTCATTTTCATCTTTCAAAGTCATTACGAGGAGGCAGTCATATGACAACACAGTGGGAATGGAAATATGAAGGAGTGACTTAGAAATTGAGGTTGTCAGTCGCCAAGTATCACCACTTTCAGGTAATCGTTAACTGTGGATATTGCAAGAGTCCGTGACTCCACAGCCCGTCCTGAAAGTTTTATCGAATTCTTCCGGAATGACATGTCTCATTCAGATGAAAGAATGACAATGTGGCCTGTACAATCTAAATATTGGGTACTATGACAACAGGTACCTTGTGACACAACAGCCGAAAACGTTCCACATTTGCGCGCAATTAATAACCAACACACAATTCCTTGAGGATAACTGTTTTCCGTCTGACTGTTTCTCTTGGAGCTGTCTGGCATGCTTGTTTCTGAGGTGGCCGTGGTATTAGCCAAAATAACCATCCGAATCAAGAAAGATTCTGTTCAAATGAAAACATCCGTTTGTGCTACTTTCTAGACGGGGCCGGGTATACTCAATTAAGCAAAACGGCAAGACAAAACGAGTGTATTTTATTGAGTTGTCAAGGTGGCAGGAGATACCCGAAGAGCGAACAAGGACAAAATAATCGAATCAAGAGCCTACGCTACATCGGTTAGAGGGAGTTCTTCAGCAGGTGACCAAATGTCAAGGGATCTCAGAAGGTGTATGTGGCGTACAATACTTAGTGTCGCTAGTGGGTATTGTCATGCGAATGGAAATAAACGATTTGCGCGCTGAAACTATTGGCGGTCCTCGACGTCAGGATTACCGAAAACTATCTGTGGAAATGCAGTCTTCATTGGTTAGGAGACGCATTTCGTATGCCGACAGCGTCTGTGGCACCACACATTGTTCAGCCTGACTGCCGTTGTTTGGAGAAAACCGCAAGCGGCCAGGTAGTGACATTACCACTATCCTTGACTGTTCCGTAGACTACGGTTGGTAAGTCAGGGAGTTCGCCGTCATTCACGCCGCTTGTTGGCAACATAACACTGACAATGGTGCTCCTATCTCCTTAAGACTGTCGGCCGTTATTTTTTGCCTTCCTGAAGCTCGATTAACTTATTTTCTTTGTGCTCTCGTTCTTCTTTGTATATTTTATCTTGCTTATTGCCCTGCTATTTTGTGAACTATTATCAGGACCGGCGACAGCTGGGACCATAGTACCTCCGGGTACGGCTGAAAGCTGAAAGTGGTGTTGAGCAGTTAAGAGGCTAAGCTTGGCAACGTGATGTACAGTCTTGTCCTCTAAATTCCCTTCTATTATCTCCACGATAGCCGATGTGGTCCTGACGGGGATATCGTTTGCGACTCATTTTATATCACCTCCATTATGAACTATTGTGACTACAACCACTTTCTGATCCTCTGGAAATTTGTATTTCGCTAGTAATCCATTAATTATACTGAGTGGTTGACAGATGGTCAGTGAATGTCGTCAGGGCTGCTACTGACTCTAATTTACCGGTTCCGCGTCTTTGCAGCCATTGCCACCGTTTCTGTCATCATTGACATGCTATGAATAATGTCATCGTGAGGTTGCCCACCACAATTCCCTGCACACACCTTCTTGAAGTCGACGTAACCCTTGGATCTTCTCAATGTTGGTAGCATTTCTGTTGCTGCTATTTGCAGATCACTCTGATGAAAGCATTGAATTGAACTGGATCTGTAATGTCTGTCAATTTTGTTTAACACGTTCATCCGAGTCCTCCTCGTTTGCTGGTCAGTATCCCCTTTGAATCTGGCTAGCTTCGGCCTGCGCTCTTATACTTCCCATGGGTTCCGGTTTTAATCGTTTCCAAACTCTGCATTTGATGAGCTGATCTTTGCTTGCTCTTCGTTTTTTCTATGACGGTTTACCGTACCGTTCCGCTCGCCGTTGCAGACTGGATTCAGTAGTCATATCCAGCAGAAATTTTCGTTCTAGTCCAGTTTCCCTTTACGGCACCTTGCCTGATGTTCCAACCAGCCGCTCCTTCCTAGAAGTTGCCCCGATGTTGCTTCTGTTTGCGTAGCCTCAGTAACCTAGCTACTTAACGTTAACGATTGTAAGTGCTTTTTGAATGACATCGATTGCTCTAACGGTTAAGACTTCTAACCTCGAAATTCTGATAAGGTTTATATTAAGCTAGTCGGTCTAAATATTGGACTAAGATTCTGGCATGCAGAACCGTGGATCAATATAATCGAAAGTAATACATTATTGTGAACGTACCATTGAAAAAGTGAACAGTACTGAGCAGCACTAACCAGGAATGTTGGTGAGACTAATGGAAATGGGTCGATGAAAAATATTTCAAAAATAAATTACATGGGTTACGCAACATGCGTGCCAAACTATTAGGTCTGTGGGAGTCTAAGACTTATATATAGTTGTTTCTGTACACCTAATGCTGGGCTGAGACGGCTAATCAAGACCGCCTCCGTGAGCCGCAAGAAGTGTGCAATTCTGAATTTTGAATTGAGAATAAACCGGTAACCTGTGGTTGACGCGTCTGGTGACTGACGAAACAGGAAATTGACGCGAACTCAGGACAAATAAGTTGGGCTTCGTAGTCGTGTTCTGAATCACTTTTGGTAAATGTTCCTTCTTCCCAGAGTTCAATCATCTATCGGTTTTGTTGATGTAACTTTCGCCGCAGTCACTTGAGATGAGTTGGCTGCATTTAGTTGGTTACTTGACTGGAGCTAATGACAGTTCGCGAGTTTGGTCGGTTACCACAACTTCGGCCGCGTTATGATTCCACCTAATCCACTCGACGAGACGTTTTTGTGGTTCGAGTCGATAGGTCTACGCAGGTTTCTGACCTCGTTAATTCCCAGGCACGTCAACCACAGGTTATTGAATTATTTCTGTTTCAACACCTAAGATTGCAATGCGTCACCCTAGTGCACACTTCTTGCGGCTCGCTGAGGTGGTCTTGATTAGCTGTCTCGGCCCAGCGTTAGGTGTACAGAAACAGTTATACGTATGTCTTAAACCCCCAAAAACCTACTAGTTTGTCACACTTGTCCTCCACCCCGTTTAATTTATTATAGACGTTTTTTCACTTCACTTCGCCAGCCTTATTTTTATTTTGAAGAAAACTGATTGTCTTAAATACATTGGTGATTATCTCTGATGCTTGTCTGCTGTACAAAACCTAAAATACAAATGAGCCCTAGTTTGTAAGTACAGGGAAGGACAGGAATAGGGCTTGGTTTCCAATAGCGCTTATATCCGAACTCAAGTGTGCAACATCAAAGCAACATTCTTTAGGAGATCCCTTTGGTGCGTTTATCTGTCTGCGTAATTTAGGGCATACTAAGTCTCCGAGAAAGACAAGTTTTGCTTATTTACTAGCTGGGTACAACCGGCAGTTCTTCATCCTCCGATTCTGTTGCCAGTGAATTTCTGTAAGCACATGCTACCAGCATTGTTGACCTCACTGTTCTAACGAACCATCTCATTACTCGCACATTAACCATTGCACGTGCAGAGCCTGATGGTTACTTAGTGGTCATCCGAAGTGAGGAATCTCTATCGATTATTCGTTCTCACCTGTCAGCTCGATGTATGCGGTGCTCAAGTGGACAGGTGTTTTCAATGCTTGTTTTCGCTTTCTGCCATGAGTCAGTTGCTGCTTTGAAATACACATCTGTTACGAGTCCCCCTTATTTACTTACGGCACTATGCGTGTCAATGTGGGTCACAAGTAATTTTCCTCATTTCCTCTACTTAGTATTTAGCATGTATCAAGGGGGACAAATTGGGCCCATACGTTCATCTTGCAGAACAGGCGTGACCAATTCCTTTCGTGTTGCCCCACCTCCAAGTCTGCCTTACTTTCGTTTGTCAATATTGTGCGTAAATAGCCACTTTTTGGCCACTTTTTGCCCATCTTGAAGGTTCCCGATATCTGCCGGCTTCCTCCTAGATATCCCTATGTTGTAGGTGGTCTTTATTTGCCATTTTCTAAATCGTAAAGCTTTCATCGTCACATTCTGTGAGCCTCACACATCACAACCGATTCCTGGATTGGTATCGCTTAGCGCGTTCCCACCAGCTACCTACTTTCATTACGGGTTTGGGGATTCCGTAAATTACCATCTAGAAGTGTTAACTTCACTAGCCCTCTTAGAGTCTGCAAATGTTGCGTTCATAGAGGACCGTTCCGCCTGTTATCCTTGAAGAATCTCATCATGTTAAACAGTTATCTGTTGCTGATCTTCGAGCACCCTCATTACGCCTACTTATCTGTGATACAGCATCCTTCTAGGAGGCTGATGATTATACTTTCTCTTTAATTTGAGATCACTTGTTCCCCTAACCTTCTTACATCTCTCCCGTCCTTGGTAATCCTAAAGTTTCATCTCAGATGTACCAGTTACTTGCTTTGCTTTATGTATCAAGTCATCCTTACTGCCCGGTATTCGTTCACCTCAAACGCCTTTGGTCAGGCCCCCTCAATCTTGGCTTGATGTACGCTACTCTATTTCCATTGGGTCAAAACACTCTTCCTGCGCAAACTTTACCAAAACAAATGTGTCTAGACACCTGTGCCCAAGTCTACTAAGGACATGAAACGGACATATCTGTTTCAAAATGATACGTTCTTTGTTCTACTCGTGGTCGCGTTTTCTCATCTTTCCACGTCTCGAAAGCATCGAACGCTACGTACTTTTTATAGACAAGCTCAAACGGAGTAGGGCGATTATGCACCGAAATCACAAGCGAGATATGTCCGGACTATAGGCTTTATTTGCCACGCAATTGGTGTATGAAGGCTTTAATAGAACAAGTCGGGTAATAAATTTAAAGGTAAACTGACTACAAAGAAATGTTGTAGCACTGCACCTATACTTGCAAGTACCATATTTTTGCACCTCAAGAATAGGCTGTTTTCATTAAAGGAACTCAGAACAACTTTGGACACCTTTGATACTGTCAACGGTGTTTCTGCAAATTGACAAAGTAACTTTGAACGGAGAATCTAGAAATTTTTTTGATAAAGAGCTAAAGAGACGAAAACATTTAGATCCGGCATCTGCGGAGCCCTGCTAAAGTTGTAATGAAACAACGGTACAAGTAATTCATCCGAGTCTTGTTCATCGCTGTGCACCACGAAAACCTTTAAAAAAATCATACTCAGATGTCCCACTTACTTGCTGGGAAGAAAACGCTATTTGGTGGAGATTGAGGAGTTTCTGTTAAAATTCTTCGGAATTGTTATTCCCTGTGCTGTATTGTGAGTTTGGTTCAGTCAACCCTACTTTTAACTCAAGTTTCTGTTTTAAACCCTCGAAAGATAACGCTGGTTCGTCCTCGATATAGTAGTGCGCTTGACAAAAATCGGATTTTACTCCTGGTAATAATTAACACGGAAAATCTCGGTGCAAAAAATAACGCGAATCCCCAAGACAAACCAAACGACGCGTGCAACAAGCAGCTTTGTCCCGCCCCAAAAACGTGTGCGACAAGGCTAAAAATGTAAAATTTTTATATCGTGCATCGCGCCCTAAAAACATTCTCGAATCAGAAAATGGAAGGACAGTTACCGAAACCAATAGTTGAGGTCACTAATCCACCAATAAACAGCGGAATAAAGGTCGGGCAGGTAAAAAAATAGTCAAGGTTACCTCTCGACTGTTTTGAACAGTTCCGTTCATTCTAATTGAGTAAAATCGTTTTTCTGGAGCACGGAGGTGGTTTTGGACGGGGAAAAAATGGACTCCCTCACACCTTCCCCCCTGAAGATTGTTGGGTTCAATCATGTGACTGTTTCCGAGGGTCGACTTGAATGGATTTGGCCGGTTTACTGCATCTGTTTGCCCGTCGTTTCCACATTAAGGGATACTTGTGCTCAGTGTCGTGGAACTATAGCGTCGGTTCTGTCGAATGTTTGGGTTTGGTTGGTCGTTCTTTCTTCAAGTCGAAAACGTCCAGCAGTATATAGACTTGCGCGGTTTATCCTACCTGGTCGCACAGTGTATCTCCGCAGTTTCGGCGGATCTGGTTTGCGTGCCGCACACACATGGCCTCGCTAACTTTCACTTCATAGAGGACTGATCCTCACGTTGGACGATTATTCCTCTCTCCCAGTTCAGTGGTTTATGAAACACGCGTACAAAGGCTGGCTCGTCGATCGTGAAGTACCGTGCACGAGCTCCATGTCTTTGATTATACTGTCTTTCCATTCCTGCATTGTGTCCTCCCCTTCTGTTTGAATTCGGGATCATGATATCATAGACAGTCTTCAGTTTTCTATTAAACTTGCATTCCGCCGGCGACTTGTCATCTGGGACGTTCGGATTTGGGGTTGTTCGGTAATTGGTCAAGAAGGTGTAAAACATGATTCGAGGGACCTTCTCCTCTGACCTTTAACAACGCTCGTTTGAAGGTGTCGACAAGCTTTTCAGCTTATCCGTTCGTCTGGGGATGATAAACTGGAGATCGCGTGTGTTGGATGCCTAGCCGTTGACAGTAGTTTTAGAAGATGGAAGAGGTGAACTGAGAACTGTTATCTGTGACCAACGTCTCTGGCAGTCCGAAACGGCTGAAGAGTTCCAATAGCTTCTGTATAGTGTTGTCCATATTCGACTATCCTAGGTTGTGAACTTTCGGCCGCTTGGTGTAGGCGTCGATGATAACTAGATACGTTTGTCCATTGAGTTGTCCGGCAAAATCCATATGGAGCCTTTGTCAGGGTCTTTGAGCTGTTGACCGTGTGCAGTTCACAGTCGCAGTCAGACAACACGATGTGCATTTTTGGCAGTGTTTCTCGGTTTGTTTGTCCATCCGTGGCCAGTAGGCAAAACTGCGCGCCAGTGACTTCATTCAATTGATCCCTGGGTGCCCATTGTGGAATTGCTTGAACACCTGTCGTTGGAGAACTTCCGAGACTGCTACACTGTCGGCAATTAACGCATCCGCCCACGATCGTAAGCGCTTCTCGACGGTGGAAGTATTCCCGTAAGTTGTCACTGAGGTATGTATGTGGCCAAGTTGTGCGGATGAACGTCATTACTTGTCTCAAAATCAGGCCCAGTTTGATCGCTTCTTTGATCATCCCTGCTGTCACTGGGAGTGCTCGGACAGCCTCGCTGAGGATGAGGCGTACCTCAAGTTGAATAGTGATCGCTGTGATTGTTGTGTCCTCGTCGTTCGGTGTCTGTGATCCGATGAATCTGGAAAAGGCGTCAGCCTGACTAAAGGTAGTTGTGGAACGGTACTGTACTGTGAAGTCTTAAGCAAGAAGCATTGTTGCCCATCTTTGAAAGCGGTTGGCCGTATAAGCCGGGATTCATTTCTTTGAGCCAAACACTGCAAGCAACGGTTTGTGATCCGTCAACAACGAAAAATATCACCCGTACAACATTTAGTGAAACTTTCTCACCGTTCCGAATGACTGTAGTGACGTCAGTACCAAGGACGCCTTTTACTTAGATGTGGCTGCTCTCTTCCTGTTGACGCATAGTTCTGATATGGTAATTCTGACCAGACATGATTGCTCAGGTCGGCCGTCCTGGTGAGGCTGAGTCTCGCTTAGGTGTCAATTTTCAGATACCATCACACCGCTCGGATAACGGCGGACGGCTATTGTAACAGTACTCTGAGCATAAGCTATTTTTAGCCTTACTTTTGCTGGATAACGACCACACCGACGGCAACGGCTGGCTGTTGAGAAACGGGCTATGCCGTCGATAAAGCTAAGGTACCAAACTAGCCTAGAAAACAGTCTCACCCCGAAGATCCTAATAACTGCTGGACCCAAGTCTCATTGGTCATTCATGAAGTAGGTACTGTAGCATGCGGGACGGCGGTTTGGGGGATAGGCAAACATTGGATCTCGGAGAAATCCCTGGAATTGTTAGAAGCCAGACGGGGAATTCCTCCTGACAGTTCGTATAAGTTTAGGAGAGATATCCAAAGGAAGCTGAATCACAGCCTAAACGCTGATCGTGAGGCTTGACTAAAGCAGAACGTTAAGGAAATGGAAACCGCTTTTACTTCAATGAACACCGGCAAACTATTCAAGCTTATCCGTGCTAGTGGTCCCATGTGACCGTCCGTCAGTGAAGCTATCAGCGAAGCACGTGGCACACTCATCTACAGAAAGTACAGAAATTTGAAGCGGTGGAATACTTTGAGGATCAATTTAGCTAGCCTCCTGTATCTACCGTGTTTCCGCCACGAATTTGTAATTTAGCACCGTGGTCCGTAGATTTGGATCCACCCGCAGCGACTGAGGTCTGCAATTGCATTTTGGCTCTCAAGCATGATAGGGCTGCCGGTCTAGATGATTTCGTGCCGGTGGGGAGGCGTTAGTAGAGGTTCCGGTTCTATTGTTCCAACTTGTGTGGACGACGGAGACTACTCTTCATGCTGGGGTCACTAGATACTAGTTTCCATCTTCCAGAACGGTGTTCAGGGCTTTTGTGAAAACCATAGGAGTATTAGCTTGATCTGAGTGATTACTAGGGTTTCGGCATCCATTATACTTCGTTGACTCACCGTCCTGAGAGGGGAACATCAGTGAAAAAGAAGGTTGAGTTTCGTTCTGGATGAGGATGTTTTCTGCCAAATTCTTGAGCA
>JTDE01003355.1:6159-37588 GCA_014338405.1 Paragonimus skrjabini miyazakii | reverse complement strand
CTTACTTTCATTTATAGTTGTGTTGTTTGTTTTCAAGGTGTAGGTAGTTTGATGTTGAATGGTTGACTATAGATGTAGATGCTTTTAGTAGTTAGGTCCCTTTCTCTCCTCTCCTTTTCGCTCTTCTCTACTTGTATAGAATTTGCCTTTCATTTCATGATTGTTTGGCAATTATTCATCAGAGAAGTCAGAAACAGTTTTTTGCACAATGTATCTCTCGAGCACATTTCGCTGCATCTCATCAGTTACATACTGCAGTCTGTGAGTTTATATAGCAAAGTTCAGTGGGCATTGTGAAGCTTATCAACAAAATCAACAACCACACAAACACTCACACACGTCCATACACGTTACCAGGGCAAACTAGTACTGACGAACAAGTCTTTCTGTACGCAGAGGGGTGGCTTCCATTTGCTAATTGTTACCGCCTCCGCGACCTGGGGAAGCCTTCGATTTTTCTCCGCGTAACGTATCTGAAACGCCTTCTCCAGGTTCAGTTGGGGTCGACAAGTCAACAGGTGACGGGCATCGATGACACTGGTTCCTTTTCACTTGTCACATTCTGACCTGAGCCCGGTACTGTGTAATCATCAGTGATAACCATTGGTATATTGTTTTCTATGATGATGCTATTGATGAAACAATTCTGTGTTGTACTTGAGTTGTTAACAGAAAAACTGACTCTGCACCACTGACAACGGATACTGAGACGCGTTAGCTATACAATATATTGTTGACCTCCGTTGCGTATTTTCACGTACCTTACGACCGATATCTGGTACTGTACCTCATTGCAGCCCAAGCGTCTTACGCGTTCACAGCAAAGTCATCATCATCATCATCATCATAGACAGCAATACATCAGTGGTTCACACTGATGCTTAACTGCCACAGCAAAGTGAATATAACTCGTTAACCAGATAGAAGACTGCATGGATATCAGCAATCTTGCGGACACTGTTGTTATCATTTTCAACCCTATGGTTTGTTTGTAAGTTATATTTGCGTTGATGTTATTCGTGTGAGTTTAGAAAGAGGGTTTTAAAATCGAGTCTCATTCCTTCTCCGTATGTTGTAGCTTGATTGTGGTCCTTCCCGTAATTTAATTTTTCATCGGTTTCGTTCCGTTGTTTCCTTCTTTCTTTCCTTCTTTCTTTCCTTCTTTTCTTTTTACGCGATATTACGTTTGAGTAGAGTGGTCAGAAGACAAATTACGATATGAATTCATTTCGCACACTCGTCAGTCGTAAACGTGTGACTAGCATGAAAACAAAACCAACAAGACTTAAATGAAACGATTAGAAGTACAAATCGGGCTGGATTGTGATTGGTACTCACAGCTAAACCTACGGTAAACAAAGGTTGACAGTCAGTTGTTTTTGTGCACGTAGAACCGGCTGTCGACGGCTGATCAACAGTGCTTCAATATGCTTGAGAATTTGTGAGCTGTGAGAATTCATCAAGACCTTAAACGAAGGTGCGATGTTGACACTATGACCTGTAGTCGATAAATACCTTGCAATGGATGAAGCGGCGTTTCGTCCTCGCTGAATGTCACTCATTGGTGGGTTAGCCAGGCAACTCCCAACCATTTTGAGATGTGCTCCTTGGCCCTGGTCATAAGCATCCTTTCTGTTCTACTAACGTATGTTTCCGCGACTGCAAGAAAACTGATAGATACAATGACTGGTAGAAAACATCGGGATTTGATTTTTGACCGGACGTAGAGGTAGTCTAGTCGTTTGTGAGAGCAGGACAAGCTTTGCTGCATTATACATACGTTTTAGCGCAGTACTAATCGTCTTTTCAAAGGTGTTTATCAGACTATCACCTTTGAAGGGGAGTTTAATGTAAACAGCTTTTTTAGTGAACTCCACAGTTGCATTTTTTGTAGCAGTACGTTTACTCCATTTCCGAATGAAACGTTCTGGGAAACTGTTAACAAAAGCGTTTCATACAACACTGTTTGTTCGGCTTGCAATCTATTTTGGGAGCATATTCTTAACGCTCTGTAAAACAATGTAAGTACTAGTGACCGTTTGTATGCAACGGGAGCAAAACTCATGAAGTTCCTGTATTGTCCCGTCCATGTTGGTTTACGGTACACTGAACGTTCGATAGATCCGTCCGAACGGATCCGTTCGTTGCCTGCTTTTCATTGGTCCAGCTTTGTTGCGTATTTGTGGAGGCGCGGTGTTTTCTAATGGGTTCTTGTTTATGGAATTGCTTATAGTCTGAAACAATGGAATTCACGCTGTTCTGTTGATCTATCTTGACTGAATTCATCCCAACAATTATTCGTTAAGTTCACGGCTTTTAGACCATAAAGCGTTTGTTTGCTATGACAGCCATGCAGCCACCTTCTATTTTGGTAACATCTTCCTTTGTGTTAGCAGACGTAGTCCCGCTTAGTATAGAATGAAAATCATTTTTCCAACTTATTGGTGTCGTTTTGGTCGCCACAGTGATGAAAGATTATCCGTATCTGCGCAATACATGACCATACTACTATCGGCATGGCTTTCGGAGGGAAACGCAGGTGTGCTTCAATCAATGCACAAACGATGAACGTTCGTTCGTTGTATCAGAAGCGCTTTCAGCTTTTGGCGTGAGTGAACTCACCCAACTAGATGGCAACCAAGACGTCTTTCATTTTCACACACTGGAGTACTTTCTGTTATTCTTCATTTGCTCAGTTTAACAAAGCATTGAAAGTTTCCAGCAGGATAACTTTTCAGTTCACTCGTCATGTATCACGCTGGCGTTGCTTCGCTGCACTTGTGAGAATGGCACACTTTCGTCTTTTTAGATTACCCGATCCACACCTTCGTGACACGACGTGCACATTGCAAATGCAAATTGAACAACTAGTCTCATGTAGGCCTAGTCGTATATTCATTGGTTCACTTTCGCATCACTGGCGGTACGGCCTGGTAGCTGCACCGGGGACTAACTGATCACGCATATCCCGTCCTAAAAGCGTCTGATGCCTGCGTGATCAGGTAACGTTGCGCTAGCACATCAGCATGTGCACATTGTAACAAGCTGGAATGGTCGTACACTTCTGTCACGGTCAGTTTTATACTTTTGGGCATAGTTCATTTTCCGTAACGGCCGTTCGAACAAAATTCGACTATGTACTTGCTGAGATTATTGAAATAAGTTTGATCCATTAACATGCGCACGAGTCCCTGTGTCACCTCTTCATAAAATAGGGCATCAGCCACTCAAACCGTTGCTGGCATCCGCGGCATCGACCTGTTCACGTTACTCTGCGGTTTTGTGAGTCAGAGTACTCAACCAACAACTTCCGTTTCCTCCAAACGACCTTTCATTTGTATTGGAAAGGGCTTGGCAACGGGGAAGTGATATTGCACGGATGTAAAGTTGTTTAGACCAATCTTCTTTTCCAAGGCTCTGTGATTAGCTGTGCTGTCCTGATGGGTGAAACGTTCATCGTTTTCCGTTGATGTATTAGCAATGTAGTACTTCATCGGTTTGTCGCCTCCTGGTTGGCCATCTGTTTACGACCAACCACCTTCACTTTCGATTGGGTTACTAAGTCCCGTTATTGTAATTGTGATCAACTGTGTTCGTCTGCACTCGAATGTTGTTAGTAGAACCAGTGGTTTTTAACTGAGTGTACGTGATGACTGAATGAATGCAGTCATTACAGAACAGCGTATTTGATGATCGGATGTCTCACGAAGGTTTGAAATTAATGTCACAACGGTAACTACAACAGTAACCTGATAGAGCTATTGATGGGGAGACTGGTAATCTCTTCAACAACAACAACTACATTTACTTCCAGTTGTGCTACCGCGGATACAATTGCCAGTAGTAACACAGCATTCTCAATCGACCCAGCAACTTTAATCACTTTCGAGACCTGGTTCGAACGTTATGAGGACATCCCACGAAGACGATTTATGGAAGATTATTCATTGCTATGAAATCTGGGAAACGCTGAGTGTACAAAGTATGTCACCTTTCTTCTTCCAATTAGCCTACACGATTTTAGCTTCACTGAAACAGCTTAAATATTCGGTGAGCGAGCTTCACTATTCACCATCCGCTCTCTGTGCTTCAACCTGATCGAAAGAAAGAACGGTGATTTCATCATGTACGCAGGTATTTTCAACTGGAACTGCGAGTTTTTCAAGCTGTGTTCCATTACGGATGATCCGTTGAACCTTTTATTTGTCATCGGTGAAAGTTTTCGAACGTGTCTTCAGATCAGACATGTGAGCACCAACATCACTGTACAGTTGATCACAACTGTTTGTCCACATCTTATCAACCAGCGAGGATTTAGCAATTAGGCTGTGACAATGCAACTGGATGTGTCAGTCCCGCAGCCCCGAAAGCGGCTGATTGGTTTTGCTAAATAACCTCCAACTGCATGTTGGCATTGCGATGAGTAGCGACCCTTCGCATGATTTCGTACACATTGATGCGCATTATGCCACAGAGGCGACCGTGACAGCAGTCATCATCCATAGAACTAAGCGAGAAGTAAACAGTTTTTTCGTCCAATGTCCAAAATCCGATGAATCGTTCCAATAGTTTAAATTAGATGTCAAGACTCATAGAAAGGTTACTACATTATTGTTTAATGGTTATCAGTTTCGTCCGCAATCATAAAGTGCACCAGACGTCACTTTGTGGTGTTCAGTAGAAAGAAATTTGTGCAAACTTACAAATCAGGTAAATCGCAAAGCTTCAAACGGGTTATTCAGACTAACGTCTGAAATTATATACATTGTGTCTTTTAGTGGAAAATCAAGTGTCACCTGTCAAATACCAACCTTAACCTCTTCGGGCTTGATCTGATGAAGGTTTCAGGATTACTACTTTTACTTTACAACAGTATCTGTAACTTCCTGCGATTTCCACGAACACACGATTCTGACTTCGTTTAACAATCGCGGAAAATGGAACTTACTGAGATGTTAGGGAACCGTCATGCATTTATCGCAGAGTCTGGTATTTGCACTCGGATTTAGGCTAAATTGCATCTTGAGTGTGGGTTTGAATTTGTGCTCCGTCCTAAACGTCCGGTGTTGTGTGTAACTATATCTTGATTTACCAAGGGGTTGTGAAGGCTGGTAAAATACAAGAATCATCACGCTTACCAACCATTCCTCACTGACGTCTCCAATCGTGGTGGTCAGAATAGCCAACGACTTTATGCGCATTTGCGCTGACTGCTCCATCGGTTTCAACAGTACCATATAAGTACAGTATCAGTTACCGTTACTAGACGACTTATTCAGTTCTCAGCGGTGGAAAACGCTGCTACGTTGGATTTGTCTACCGTATATCTTCAACTCGATGTTGACGGAGACTCGAAGTAACTTTTGACTGTCAATACCCATCGTCGTCTGTTTTTCCTTAACCATCTCCCATTTGTTGGTAAGCCATCCCCGACAATTCTTCAACAAGTACTGGATACATTTTAACTGGCGCTCCAGGCACTGCAGATAATATACTAGTGATCTGTCGGACTCTTGATGATTTGTTCGTCAAACTGGATTTTGTTTTGCGGACAATGAAGGATTGTGGGTTTCGTGTACGCCCCGAGAACCGAGGTTTTTTGCTTCGCTCCCTAAGGTGTTTCGCATTCACAGCCGTTCAGGGCGTTGGATCTCCTGATTCTGCCAACGCCACTGCAATTCAGCTCATGCCAACACTTACTGACCCAAAAATCGTGATATTTTCTAGGTTTAGTGAACCACTACAGCCCTCTCCTATCTGCCCTACAGGCGATTCGCGCACCGCTCAGTCAACTACTGGAGTGTACCGCTTGTCATTGGTCACAAATGTGCCGAGGGACATTTGTCAGAACCAAGTTGACACTCATCTTCGATCTTGTTCATTTTTATTCTAATCTTAGAGTAGTAGTTGCAACAGATGCATTAAATTATACTGCGGGTGTTGTAACTACTCACATTTTCCCCGATGTTTCTGGAAAAGCCACCATGCACGCAATGCAAACGCTCACACCCACTGAAGAGTATTGTAAGCAGTTGGAAAAAGTATGTTTAGCAGTTATGATTACCGTAAAAAATCCCACAGATCGCTTCACGACCTGCACTTCAATCATAAGCCGCTGCTTTCTATTTCTTTCCATAAGGAGTATTTTACTGTATTCAGTCGATCATTTATAACGATGGACTACACTTCTATTGTGCTGTGCTTTTGAATTCCAGCACCGACCTACCTCGGACTTTGGTCAGTCAGGTGCTGTTTCACAGTTGATTTACTGGTGCACTAACTCGAAGGGAGGCATGGAGGCGACTGCCATTACAATGGAGAACGGTGTCAAATAGGCCGCTGTTGATGCTACCCTTGCATTACCTGTTACATTTGACCAGGCTAGGTCAGACACCCAAGGTGACAAAACGTTTCAACAGGCTGTCAAGTATGTACAAAGATCTTGGTCAGCCTCTCGGCTGAGTTGAAAGCTACGTCAGCTTTAACCGTGTCGTGGGTCATTATCGGCGCTCACATCATGTCTGCTATCCACCGATAAAGTAGTCATTCCGTTGGCTCCTCTTCAAGCTGCTCTCACACAGCTTCATGCAACTCATCCTGGAATTGGTCATATGAAGTTCCTTATACGAAGTTTTTTTATTGGGATAAAATTAATGTTGTGAGAGGAAGATGGGTTAAGAGCTGTTCTCGCTACGTTCAATGTTCGAGGGCTCCGATAAGTTTCATTTCATTCTTGATCATACCCACCACGTCCCTAGTCTCGTCCACATACGGGCTTTGCTGGTCTGCTCTGTAGAATCAACTGCCTTGTTCTCGTCGACATTCTTTGTAAGTGGTGGGAAGTTTTTCCAATGGAACGTGCAACGACGATGAACACTATTTCAGTGTTCCAACGGCTGTTATGTAAGTTCAGATTTTTCGATGTACTTGCGTCCGACAACGACATGCAATTTACACCTGTGCTGCCTAATCAGTTCTATGCGTCCTGCAGCACTGAACACGTCCTTTTCTTCGCCATATCATCTTCAGTTCGACGGTCAAGTGGCGCGTTTCGTCGACTCGTTTAAGTGTGCACTTATCGAAGCCAAGGAGGGGAATGACTTAGGATGTGATTCAACGATGTTTGTCCGGTTATGACATAGCACCCAATCCTACTGTCGAGGATAGTATGGCGTCTTTTACTGCAATATTCGATAGACAACGTTGTAATATCTGATGCACTCTGACCCGGTGAATCGGATAGTTCTACGGAAAACATTCTTGTGAAAGAACCTTTCGGTCGCCGATGAAGTGTTAACGAACGATTACCCACTGTTGGGTAGTAAATATATGTCCGAAACTACAGAAGCGGACATACATGCTGGCCAACTGGAGTTATGGATGACCGGAAATCTAAGGTTCCATTTTATGGTTGGCACCAACCGGTTGATTTAATACGCCAACCAAACGCGGTCTCCAAAGGCAAATGCATATGAAGCGAACACCACAGAGACATCTGTCTCACTTGACATACTGATGGACTCTTTTAACCTACCCTCAGCATGTAAACCCGGCTGAGCTTGGTGTTGAGCTTCTTCCTGGCGCTAGGTTGACCGATCTGGAGTATGCGGACGACATTGTCTTACTTAGCCCCTCTGCCGAAAACATGCAGACCATGCTGGACAGGTTGAGCGACCGAGCTGGTTTGTATGGAATGCGCTTTGCACCTTCAAAGTGCAGTGTTGCTTCAAGACTGGGGCACTTCAATTCCTACCTTCTTCATTACAGGTAATCCGCTTGAGAATGTAGACAGTTTCACATACTTGGGTAGCACTATCTCGTCAGCCTGTAATATTGCTGATGAAATATCAGCGAGGATTGCAAAGGCACGAGTCGCCTTTGCCAAACTGCGTCATCTGTGGCGTCGGAAAGACGTTAGGTTGTCGCTGAAAGGAAGAGTATATAATGCCTGTGTACGTTCCATTTTGCTTTATGGTTCGGAAACGTGGCCTGTTCACAAAGAAGATATCAACAGGCTTGCTGTGTTTGACCACCGTTGTCTCCACCAATTAGCCCATATTAAGTGGACTGATCGCGTGAGCAATGTGTCAGTTCGCCGGCGCGTATTCCGGAACGCTCGGGATGTGCGATCAATTGGTCAATTAATCACGGACACAGCTTGCGATGGTTGGGTCACGTACTCCGTATGTCACCTAATCGTTTACCGTACCGGGCATTGTACGCTGCGGCCACCAACAGTTGGGTAAAACCACGTGGTGGTCAAGCAACAACGTGGTCACAAAATATGAAGACCCTGACTGCTCCATTGAGCAAAGTGGGTAGGTGTCGCCTGCCTGGATGGGGTCCTCGTGATCACTCAAACCGTTGGTTAGAGACGCTATCCGAGATGGCTAAGTGTCGCAGTCAATGGCGGACCTGTATCCATACCATTTCTAGTTCTTCCACTTAGTCTTGTTTTAATAATTTTCAATCTTCTTAGTAACGTTTTCTTCTAGGATATTCCACGTCACTGTTGAGGTGAGCGGCGGCCCAAGCCACAGTACCTTTTGGTCAGGCTCATGGCTGTTGTGATGATGATGATGTGTTCTGGTGGAACGAGGACACCAGTTAAACCATTCCATATCAATCCACACCTTCTCTGCCGTGAATAACATTGTTTTTTTCGTATGGTAGGTATTGGGCTCAAGCTCTCTTTCCAATACTCGATGACTAATTATGTTGTTTTGATTGTTATCACATTTCCTATCAGTGTATTTGTGGTTTTGTCCTTTACCAGTTTGTTGCTTTCCGCCTGGTCATTTGCTTACTGCTCATCGTAGTTGCTTGCTGTTGAATGTTATTGTTATTGGGCTTCGTAATCACTTTGTCGTGATCATGCATATGCTCAACTGTGCTTGTTTTCTCCGTATCGTTGCTGACGAACCGAGAGATTTTGAACTAGGTGCATGTGATCACTGAATGAAATCAATCGTGCAATCTTTACAAGACAACGAAAATATACTGACCACTCTTGTCTTTAGACGTGACGTTCCTTGATCGCCTACGTTGAGTACGGAGCCGTAAGGGTCGTCGATGTCTTCGGCTGTATAGCTTGACCTACAAGATGATGGTTTGATTGGCATATGGAGCAACGACTCCTTAGTTGCCAGCGATGGGTTCTCGCATCATTTCATTCTGAACTGATGTAGTAGGCTATGTTAAGTTAAGCTAAGCTTTATCTTTCGCACTACATGACGTTTGGTGTCATGTGGCGTGGTAGGTCACGTGCAAATGCGTCACAGGTGAACATGCTCAGCACACGATGCATGTTGACTTTTTCGAGGGGCCTGTTGAAAGTATCGACACGATTGGTATCAACTGTTGTGTGCTTTACACTTCTTCGGTGGACCAAATAAATCGGACAAGATAGAGTGAGTTGCCGAGTTTAATGCTTTTCTATCTCTGTGATAACCGGTCAATTTAGACCAGCCGTATTCGCTTTAACTACGGTAAGCGCGGTTTTGTGCCACATCTGGATACTTTGAAATTCTGAGGGTTAGGGAGTGTTTGATATAGGTTTACTGTTGCTTACCTGCGGGTTTGGCGTGTGTGTTTCATCTTTCCTATAAAGTTGCAAATGTTCTATCAAATTATGTAACATTGTGTTGTTTCTTTAAACGATTCCAGATCTATTCTGACTTAGCGAAGTATGCTGAGTGACAATACGCTAGTCATCATCATTGCCAGTAATATGTCACTGACCAATACTGATACTTAACTGTTTTACCATAGTGGAAGAACAGTCGCATTTACAAGGTAACAGGTGTAGAAACGATGTGGTTTAGTTTATAAGGGATCCTACATTGAAACTCACTCATTCAACCTCTTGGTGTCTACACCTAATAACCGAATTGTAACTGACAGTATGGTGGTATCTACACCACTAGTTTCTTTTGGTTTTCGCTGCTCTACCTCGTTGATTGCTTTTGCCTCACGGACAATCTAGACAGTCATTGGCAATATTCACGCCGTGACCCTATGTTAATTGATGTTTCTAAAAAAATACCTAACCATAATCTGTGAGTCATGAGCTTCATAACCCTAGAGACCAACATAGTCTACAATGGCTTACCCGCCAATAAACATCTATTACTGATGAGTAGTAGGGGATTTTGATCTTCATATAGATTGAACATGACCCACAATTGATCGCAGCTGTTACATTCCCATAGACTTTCCAGTCGGCCCCTTTCGAAAAAAAGCACTAGACTCGAGTTTCGCTCTCATTAGAGCTCATCAGTAGTGCATATCATCGTCACTGTCGGGACTTGAACCAGGGACACGCTGTTCATGAGGCAACTGTGTTTACCACTTCATCATTGACCTCACATTAGGCACGACCGAATTATCATATGTGAACACTCAACCACTTTCGCTTGTGAGTAATGATCAGGTTGCCCGATCGCCTCCCATTCAAATCTTAGATTTATCTGCTGCAGTACTGACCAAGAGTGTTTTGCTCCGCAGACGATAAGTTTTTATCCTTAACACTGAATCCTGTCGTCTAAGTCTTTGTTGCCTGTGCGCTTGAACTTGTTCGTTCTAGTTCCCAAAAATTCGTTGTCGAATCTAATTGTTATTTGTCTACTGTTTAGATCCGATGCGTGTGATTGAGGGAAGGCATCAATGTTTTACGTATTCCATTCTGAACAACATCGTTTCGCACCCGCTGAGTAACAACTGTCACGGTTATCCCTTGCATGCATTCCCTAGGCTTCCGAAAATTTCTTTTCCTCATCAAACATTTTTTCTTAATGAAAATTATCGTAACGTCAGAGCAGCAGGCGTTTGGTTTATTTTTTGATTTCGGGTTACTACTGACGCTGATTTCCATGTTCACGAACAATTCTAATTGAGAGGCTCTATGCAGAATTTGTTTCACTTTGCTTTTACTTAGTGATTTTTGGTGTAATTCACCGTAATTGCTTGGTGGAATGTGTAACCAAGGTTCGCAACCATTTACATGTTTTCCATTCTGCAAGGTGAACAACATTGAACCTGTTCTTGCCCTAAACTTCTAAACTTACCTCATTCTTTCTTGGTCAGCTTGCCTCTGGAGCATTTGATTTCCTGGCGTCCAATTCTCACATGTTTGGTCATTCCGGAGGAAGTGTTACTGTGGACATAATGTCAGCTTATTCGGCGGTGATGTACGCGCAGGCTGAAGAGTGTGTTTTACTCAAGGCAGAGCAAGGTAAGTTGTTTTCATTTGTTTCTTTCTTAGCCCGCTTGTTCTAGGTAACATGCCATCTCAACTGGTGGCGAAAGTAGCTTCTAAAACACGCGAGTGCTTTGAGGATGGATTGAAGAAATGTAATATTTCAAGTGTGAAACCGTCGATTCCCAAAGTAGCGCATAATTCTACTTATCCAGTCCAACTATTTTCAGGATTGGTTTAGCAATCTATCCGCGAAAGTACAACTATACGGTGCGCTGTCCCAATACTATCAATCCAAAGCTTGTGCGGATTCCAAAGCTTTCGGTGAACGTGTGGCTCGCTTGGCGGTAAATACGTTTACTGATTTATTTTGCATCTAATGTCCCGTGATCACCTGGTTGTAGTGAAAACATGAGTGCCTGTTCCAGTCCCCCGTGTTGTTTAACCAGAGTTTACCTTCCGGTTTTACTATGCACTACTAACTAATAGTTGGTTTAAGCATTTTCCCTTGATCGACTGTTGGTTAAATAGTGGTGTGACTGTTGGCATCGTATGATTCAGTTGTCTGCGAAGTAAAGACACTTAATAGACCAGGTATGAAAACTTCAGGAAAAACCGTTGTACAAATCTCATTTAACTCTCATTTTCGGTTCGGTTTGCAACATGTAAACACTGAACGCTAAATTGTAGTACTTAAACTTAAAAGCTTCTTAATAAGCTACTTTCGTTTCTTCTGCTTGTGTTTCCAAGGCATAACTCATTTTTCCTGTTATCGTATAACAGCTGGGCACAAACACCGCCTACTGATGTGTTGCTTTTGATAGTGACAGTTATGATAGAATTGTCTTGTTCATGTTGTATCGAGCTTTGTATACACGGGATATACTTTTCAGGTAATCAAGCGCGCCGTTGCAGTTGTACTGGAATGTGCTGACAGTGAGCGGATGTCATTGGAATAATAGGTTTCGTTTGTACATGTCCGATTGCGGTTGATCCTGACTAAGAGAAAAGACTGTGCGCACATGGCAGTTCATATAACAATTTTAAGAGAGATATTCGGAGGAAGCTGAAGTGCGGCCTAAACGCCGATCGTGAGGCTTGACTAAAGCAGAACGTTAAGGAAATCGAGATCGCTTTTGCTTCGAAGAACACTGGCAAACTATTCAAGCTGATCCATGCTAGTGATCCCAAGCGACCGTCTGTCAGTGAAGCCATCAGCGAAGCAGGTGGCACACTCATCTACAGAAAGTGCAGAAGTTTGGAGCGGTGGGTGAAATACTTTGAGGATCAATTTAGCTAACCTCCTGTCTCTACCGTGTTTCTGCCACGAATTTGTAATGTAGGACCGTGGTCCGTAGATTTGGATCCACCCGCTGAGACTGAGGTCTGCAATTGCATTTTGGCTCTCGAGCATGATAGGGCTGCTGGTCTAGATGATTTCGTGCCGGTGGGGAGGCGTTAGTAGAGGCTCCGGTGCGATTGTTTCAACTTGTGTAGACGACGGAGACCGCTCTTCTTGCTGGGGTCACAAGATGATAGTTTCCATCTTCCAGTACGGTGTTCAGCGTGATCTGAGTGATTACTAGGGTTTCGGCATCCATTATACTTCGTTGACTCACCGTCCTGAGAGGCGAACATCAGTGAAAAAGGAGGTTGAGTTTCGTTCTGGATGAGGATGTTTTCTGCCAAATTCTTGAGCAGTGTCATGTGTACTGGCGGTCAACAACTGTCGTGTTTCTGGACTATGAGGATGCGTTCGATTCGGTGGATCGATCTACACTCTTAGAGTGGCTTAAACGCAAGGGTGTACGGACCAATTATGTGGACATACTGTCGGCGCTTTATTCCCATACTTCAGCTCAGTTTAAGGTTTCCGATGGATTGTCTGACAGTTTCAGCACCGTGAACAGCGTATGTCAAGGATATCCAATTTTGTCATTTTTGTTTAATGTTGTGATAGACGAACTAATGGCGGACTGTTTACGGCACTCACAAGATGTTGGCGTGGCCCTCCTGCCTGGTGGAAGTCTGACTGATTTTGATTATGCTGACGACAATGCATTGGTGTTTGACAATTTTGATGTAGCACAAACAATGCTGGAGGCTATTTTGCACTCTGTTGAGTACTATGGAATGTGCTTTGGAGTCTCAAAGTGCAAGGCCGGCGTGATTTCGTGAATTTGTTGTTGGATGATGAATTTATGGAGGTTTTTAACCGATTATTTTAGTTGGGAAGCTGTGTCAGCGGCGGTGGTGGTGGTGTCGGTGGCTTCGGGGTGTTTGGGATGGAACAGGAGGGCATATATGTGAGGTTGTGGCAGTATTAACTGATCTAGAGTACTTCTAGAGACAGAGGGGCATATCTGTGAGGTTTGAAGGTTGCGTGTGCAAGGCAACAATGATGGCTGTGTTACATTACGGCAGCGAAACCTGGCCGTTCGGGGTAGAAGGCTTGAATCATGTTAAGGTATTTGACCATCGATGTCTGCTTTTTATCACTTGTATCGGGTGACACGATCGAGTCAGCAACGAGTAGGTTAGGAATCTGGTATTTGATAGTGATTGTCAGACGGTTTCTTTTGTCCAATCCTTACATTTATATACGGACTTAGATGGCTAGGCCATGTACTAAGGATGTCGGCTGGTCGTGTGCCACACAGAACACTCTTTGGCGATGCTGAGGCCGACTGGTGTAAGATGCGAGTTTGACAGGTGGTGACCTGGTATGGAGAAATGAAGTCTTTCACGAAGGGGTTAGTGATTGTAGGTCGGGTTTGTCTGCCGGATTGGTGCGCTCGCGATTCACGGAGTTGGTTGCTGGAGACGTTCGGTTAGATGATGGGTGGTCGGGCTCAGTGAGCGTGAATGTTGTGGTTGTTTGAGTGAGTTGTTTGTGAGGTGAGTGCATTTAATGACGCGGGACATTGGAAGCTGTAAGGAAAGTTGTCTTGCTGGTGTCGTCTTACTTTCATTTATAGTTGTGTTGTTTGTTTTCAAGGTGTAGGTAGTTTGATGTTGAATGGTTGACTATAGATGTAGATGCTTTTAGTAGTTAGGTCCTTTTGTCTCTTCTCTACTTGTATAGAATTTGCTTTTTATTTCATGATTGTGTGGCAATTAATCATCAATGAGAACCACTGATATATTGTTGTCTATGATGATAGTAATAATGGTAATCGTCATGCATCTGTTTGTGTTGATTTTAAGTTATTTGGTTTATCTGTACGTTTGTCATTGTTCTAGCTAGACAGTCTTTACAATCCCTGGTTTTGGTTGATCTTGAGGTGCACTCAGGGATACTATTTGCCTTAGCCGGTAAACCTGGCCTTCTTGAATCTTACATAATTGGGTTGCGAATATTCTTTCTTCCTGTCCATCAACATTCACTCTCCAGGCTGCCTACGATTTGATGAAAGCAACACCTCGTTCAGGAAATATATTCGGTCGTCAGAACATACTGGAACAGATTAAACGGGAGCGCGAATCTGCGATGAAAGACAATGATTTTATCTATCACGAACACATACCCACAACGAAAGAACTAACCCCAGTGCCTTCGGAGGGGACGTTAGGGAAAACGGAGCTCCAGCTTCCTTTGCTTAAAGGCGAGGTGAAAGACATTTTCACACAGTTGGTGCCTTTGAGTGTGCTGGAAGTGAAAAACCATGCTCAAGTTGTCCATCGTTCTTTGGTGATTGCGGAAACTCATCGACTTCGGGAAGCTACCAATGCACTCAATGCGTAAGTTTGGGCGTTTGCATGTTGAGCAGGTTTGTTTTATGTGCAACTTAAACTACGTAACCAGTTTACGCTGAATAGAAGAGATATGATTGTAGACACATTCCACAACTCTCCCAAAAATAAATCCAACCTTAGACTTGAGTTTTCTGCTTTTTGGTGAATAGCAAACTAGTCTGCATGCGCTGCCTCTGAGTGCAGACTGCGACTTGGTTACGAACATTCTTCACTTTGCATTAGCAGACCCTTTTTGGGATAGTGTTCTGGTCTGAATGTCGTTCGTGGGTGATTGTGGTTGAACGTTTAGATTCGGTGAATCGCTTATGCATCATTGGATGATGAATAACACACTCGCTTGGTAAGTCCGTGGGCCAGATTTCAAGTCGCAGTCTGAACGAGGATATGCACCACGAATGGGCCCTATAAAGCTAACCAAAGTTGATTTTGAGGCTTATGTTTGAAGCGGATCAACCGCATGTTCTATCGGATACAGAACTATGCGTTAAGCGGTCTGGTGTTCAACGTGTAACAGGAAATTTGACTAATCACTTTGTCGGTCACAAGGAGTAGTCTGTTCTAAGGTCAGCTGCGCTGAGCTTCAAGCGGAATGTGGCCGAAGTCTCAACGAATGAGCTTTGTTCATTGCCAGTAGATATTACTGATCGACCGGGAGCAGCGTCATCCTGCTGTTTTTCGTTTGGCTATGTGACATTCGTTGCATTTGTTTTGTCTTTCTCCAGTGTCATGGTTTCTCTCAATTTACCGGCGGCTGTGCAGCTCAATTCTAATGGTGAATTGGATAGTGGGCTGTTGACGAATGCTGCCAAAATTCGCCAACAAGGTGGTGTGGAGCGACTTCGAGAACACGTATATTCTCTTCCACATTCGGCTGAACGCAATCGGGAAATCCTTCATCAAGTAAGCGAACTGCACCCATTGTACACAGCGGTTTATCGCCTATTCTTGAAAGGTGTATTTTCATTTTCCGAATTTAGGTGCGATACTTGTTTAAACGTAATAAACCGTTTCCCTTCCATTTGTCTCAGTTCATTCTCTCAAAATTGTACGTGTAGGATTTTCTACTACTACGTTTAAAGGTCTGTGTATTCTGCGCGAGCCAGCCTTCTCTCCAGCGAAGGGAATTTGTGTCACCAGCCTAAACAACCATTTTTTATACACCTCTTCTCATCTGGTACGCTCAGGTGGCATTCATAGTAGCGCGCATTGTATCGTGCACGAAATTGGTAACGACACTTGTTGAGCTATAGAGTGGCTTGTCCAGCTTTTCGATTATCGAATCCAAGAGCTAGTTCTAAGGGAAATTTTAGTCTCGATTCACCGACTTAATTTTGTAATTTGAATCAAACTATACCTGGCCACACTGCATCTTGCGCATCTCTTCTGCACAATTTAGCCTCTGTTAGCGCTCAACTGTCCTTCTAAAATCTAAGAATATCTTGACGTGTGCTCGAGGTGAAAATGGTCGACAATCTCACTTGCAACATTATTTAGATTGCATTAAGGTATCTTGGTTTGCATACTTCCGTTAATTTATTGCCAACACAGTTGCAATAAGGTCTGGTCGATCATCTCTTCGCCACACATTAAGCACATACATGCTCATCTAATCAGTTCTGAACATGAATAAATGGTACTGTGGTCCTGGCCACCGCTCACCACAACAGCAACGAGAAATATTCAGTGAGTGACCGTTAAACCTTTCCAGTCAATTGACTGGTTTTCGCTCATAAGATGACTGTTCTCTTCACGCTTTCCCTTTTCATCTGGTGAGTTATCTTAGGCTTTCACCAGGAAACTTGACCTTGCCATGGTGTGCGGGCTTTTGCATCGGGATAATCCGTTGGGTCAACCCGGTAATTATATCAACAGACTTATTTATCAGGCGGGCCAATAATTTGAGGTTTTTCGAGCAATAGTTCCCTAGCCCTTCAGGTTGTGGTTTGTATCAAAACTCGCCCAACAAATTGATGACTTATACTGATGCTTATCTACCATAAATTTATGCCAACATGATTGTATGCAAATAAAGACATATAAGCGAACATGTTTTTCGATACTTCATCTTCAGACCACTACAATTGTATAGAGGCGATGTTGTTGGGTTGAGAAATCGATGGGATTTATTGCAGATTAACTAGGTTACTCGTCAGTCAATTGGCGATAGCTTTGTTGGTCCGTTGTGTCACGCTCGTCTCTTGGCTGTAACGCTCCAAACAGTCCTCGTTTCGGTATAGTTGAGTCCAGGGTAGGTTTAGCGTCTGAACAAATTGCTTTTGATGACATACTGATGAATTGAGCAACCTGATTCTGGTGGTCTCCGCAGTATAGTGTGTTCTCATTCGGACAATATTTTGTAGGTTACCTGGTATACGATAGACCACTCGAACTATTTAGTCAGTGTCTAATTGATACTCAGTTTTCGCCAGGTGGGCGGAGATAGCGCTGCTAACCAGTCATGTCCCACAGTACCCCCAGCCATTGTGGGCGGTGTTCCCGGATTGGTTTCGAAAACAATCTTGATGATTAGCCGAGGTAATCTGCCTCAGATGAACAAGTGAATGACTGAATACATATAGATTAGGTCAAACGTGAGTGTTCAGTTTATACTCTTGTCTTTCGTACAGTCATTTTCGTCTGTAGTATAATGGGAATTTTATTTGTCTTGTGTATTTCGCCGGTTTTCACGACAGTCCGAATGATCCAAAACCGGATTAGTTGAAATGTATTGTGTATAACTCTAGTCTGGTGCTTTATTCGAAATGTACGGTCTTGCAAAGCTCTGCAGTTGAGGTCGGGATCAGCTGTAAATGGTGCAGTCAGAATCTCTTCTCTTTGATTGGTTCGATTTCCTCGTACGTGTTCTGATTGTCTTCCGTGATTTTTAAAGGGCCTTATGTGAACAATTGATTTATAAATTTTTCAGTCGATGTACAAGGATTTTAGTAGATGAAATTGTTCCTACGAGGATCACTTGCTTAATCCATCTCCATCACAGCAACAAACTACTCTGGACGATGAAGAAAAGACGGATGACAATTTGAGGGCGCAATTCGGTGAGCGTTGGACTCGGCAACCTTCGCGTAAATTAAACGAACAGTGGCGGAACGATATTCAGAAAATGTGTAACTTCTTGGTGGAAGTGAGTTATTCTTAGCATAACATCTCTAGGAATCATTTGAATAAGATACTCATAGGACGTTTCAGTCGCATTTCGTACCCACATCATCTATGAGTTTGTTATTATCGTGAAAACAAAACCAACATTTATCGAGCGAACGTGATAATCATGACAAACTGATCTGTCTGGTATATGATACTCATAACTACATCCAAGTATACAAAGAGTAACGGCCATTTGTCGTTGGGGTTATATAGTCGGTTGTCAATACCTGATCATTTTTGATTTAGTGAGTTGTAGTCGATGGGTGTCCCGCGTTGGAACATGCCTTTTTTCCTGCTCTTTCAGCACCACTCATCAGCGTGTATATTAATATATATTGTAATCAGTTTATCATATATTTTGTAGACCCGGTTTCATATATTTCTGATCATTGTGGTCTTCGCCGATGAAGCTGTGTGCAATGCGTGATATGCATTAAAGCACAGCGCTGTGACCTGTCGAACTTTCCTTACTTGCACTATTGAACAGGAACTAGACAGAGGCAGTTGATCCAGGTTAGCTGTCTCGTAGTTGCTGTTCACGACTCGCTGCTCTAATACAGGTGAGCTGGCTGAATATCTACCCACCCGAATTGAATAAAACAATTCCTGGGTGTTTATATTACTGCTTCTCGCCACCGATCGACTACATGACCCTTGATGAATGCGGCTCATCCATCCATCTAGTCAGTGCTTTATTCGGCTCAGAACAATTCAGTCATGCTGTTGGCCTGTTGGCTGTCAAATACCGAAGTTTGGCGTATGAGTCGAACTTGAAAGGTGGATTCATGATTCTCGATCCCATCAAGTTCAGTTTAATGAGGGGATACGCGTATAGCCACTCAAGGTTAAATGATCTAACAGTCACATAGACATTCTCACAAGGCAAAATCATGGTGACTCAATCCATGCATGAGCTGATGTCTAGTTAACTGAAGGGATTGTATTAATTTTTTTTTGGAATGACATCGTCAGTGGTATGGCCTACAGGGTTTATTACAAGAAAATCACCAGCACTATTGTTCCTCTAAAATAATTGATTGTTTCCGTGATAATACCTTGATCGATCGCCACAACTGTGTATTGAAGCTTATATTGTCTTATCTGGGAAACTGGTATTTTCTGGGCGAACTCATAGTGATTGCGGTGGGTGCTCGGACTGTGGTGTCCAACCACACGTGAAGGTGACAAGCAGCGATTTCATGTGAAAATTGATTAATTGAAGACTGTTTGCCATCCCGTGAAGGTCAGCTAGACGGCCGAACTCAACCAGCGAGTGCACTTACGTAAAGGTTCGGCGAAAAAAGTACGAAAGTCGTGTTCCTATCAGACCAGCTTCGCCTCACTGGCCCTGACGATTTGTTTTGTCCACGGTTGTGCAACGCGATATTATGTCAGAGTGTATTTAGGGACTCTCTAAGTTCGTCGGCGTTGACTGAGGTAGTGAAAATGCACGTACTACGCTGGCTGGGTCAAGTACCTCATATGTTGTGATGACTTTGATGCAGTTGAATATATATGCGTGTAATGATACATAGATGTGAAAGAGGAACTCTGTGAGAACGAAGGAAGATTGATTTGTTGTCCATGTTGCGCACATGGACAGTCATTGCTTTTTACTCTGTCATACGGATGGATATGGGTAGCTGAAGGGTCTGTTTGAACATTCCCTGACGGGCTGATGAGCTTGTATGATAACTTCTCATGTTTACATGTGATCCCTCTCACTGTTGGATTCAGTGATCTGGTCCACGTTCACTGGGGATGTGACCAGACATGCTGAGTTGGACCGTGATTGCGAGGCTCAGGCGGAATATGTGTGTTAGTTTGCCTGCACGGCCTCGCGCACTGGCCGGTAGTGTTCGAACCTATTCACTTCTGTTTTTTGCCAATACTTTTTCCGCAGACTGAAAAAACCGATAAGATGTTGGCAAGTCGTTTTGAGGAACATGCCGCACTCTTCGAATTGCTCAGCAAATCTGATGACGAGATTCTAGCAACCCTGCGGTCTACTCACGACTCGTCAGCTTCGCTATCCGGAAGTGAAAGCGGTCGTCAGGCCCTGGCTCAGTTGTGCAGTCAAGTGGAATCGCTGAAAGCGGATCGAAACAGTCTCACCGAGCAGTTTGATGCTCTCAAACTTCCAGAAACTGTCGGTTAGTTTGTACACAATTTTACGGTGTGAACCACTAATGTGGTGAACTCTGATGATAGCACGACCATCTTGTTGGGCTGTTCGTATCTAATTTTGTCTGTTTACCCTTTTTGACAACATCATTTTCAAGAATATATGCGTCAACCACTGACAAAATAAAGCTGAAAAATGTAAGGGATATGTTTTATACTTTTAGCCGTTATCGAAAGTTTAGACTTGTGCGAAATATTACTTCATTTATCGATAGTTAGAAGTGTCATGCTTTTCATTTTAATCACGTGGACTTGTTCTGTAATGTATGTGTATGAGCACTGGGCACATAAGATACAGTGCTCAAACTCACATCTACTGAGGATTCGACCTATCATCTGTGCTGCATCTCACACTCCCGTTGATCATGTACATGGTGGGAGAAATTTAATATAGACTTCGTTTCGATCGCCATATCTCGCCATTTTCTGTAATTCATTATCTCACATCATATACCTCCGTGATTACCCGAGCGTACATTACTTTCCCATTTTCTCTAATCCCTTTAGTGACGTTAGCAATTGTCTTCGGTTGGCTACAATATTTATTGAACTTAGACTTTTTCACAACCCGGTTGACCCCATTGCTCCCATAGTTATTCCATACTCGATGGCGTCAAGGAGGAAAAAGTCGTTGAACGGTATATAAACCTGTTTTCGTCCACGTCACAAATTGGCTGTACATTCCATTGCTTCTGTGACGGTCTCGTCATTTATGTAGCTAGTCCAACAAGTTGTGAGTAGTGCTAAGTACTCTCGTGTGTATTGTGCTTACGGTCACCAACCAGACTTGGATTCAATCCATTTACGCAAGACAAATTAAATCGCATACAAACCGTTACTAGTGTCTTACTTGCTTGGTAAATTGTTATTACTGACTTACAGAGTATCGGTCAGATTGCTACTGTACGAATGCCTGTCTTGCAGACTCTTAACTCCTGTTGTTTCTTCTCATTTGTTTCCATATCCAAGACATTACTTGAAATAGAAATACCGATTTGGGCACTCATAGTAAATTTCACTTTGGATGATAACTGTTCGAGGTCATCCTAAGCACATAGGGATATTACCAAAGTGGCATGTTCTGCTACACTATGGATGAGGTAGAGGCTTATATTTACTGTACTATGAGCTTTGATACAACAGTTTTTGCGATCGTATTGACTTAAGCGTGATTTACGTTTTCAAAACTCCTTGTTACGTATTGATTCACTTTTTTTCTATGCGGTTTTTTGTCGAAGGAGATGATGGTATTTGTTCACATGGTGTTCACTTTGATTTTTCTATTGAAAACAGTAAGCAAGCTTACGGAATTCATAAACAAGAACGGTGAAGTTAGTGAACAGAATATGCTGGATATACTCAATGTGGAACTGGAAGGCTCCCGTGAGTGTGTACGTGCCAGCGAGAAACGCCAAGAGGAATTATTGGCCGAAATACAAACTAAATATGAAGAATGCTTTGGACATCGTGCGTCTGACGATACGGGCAGTCTGGCCACTCGCTTGAATGCAGCTGTAGATGCGTTTTTCGCTCTGGACAAAGATGTTAAGGAAGGCATGAAATTCTATGCAGAATTAACGGAACGTTGCTTGAAGGTTCAAGAAAAGGTGGGTGTTGAAAAATGTCATCTTTTCGGGTAGACAACCCACGTCACTTTTTTGTTTAATGCGCATCTTACCTCTATCCGTAAGTACGTATATGCCCACTACTTTTTCAGACAGTTGGTTATATACATTCTCAGGAATGTGTAGAATGATTAGTTTTGCTTGTGATGCCACACACTGGTTAGCTCTTACAATGCCCCGCCAGTCACCATATCACATGTAAGTTGAACAGTCTAGTCTGATCACACTTAGACAAGAGCAGTCGTAGCAACCAAGACCCGAAGTCACAGCCGCGTGTTTGGCAGTCAGCATCATTGCCACTGGCCTACCGCGAGCTGTGGTCCTTATCGTTTAAACAGTCGATAATGCTTTGTGGTTGGTTTTGTTCTTGCTTGTTGCTTTTTCATTTTCTGTACCCCCATATTTGGCTGTCATGCAGTGTTCTGCATATCACTAGACTTTCCACAACTGGACGAAATTTGGGACTCGAACATTGTTGGTTGTCGATTGGATGTTATCACCATCGAACTATCACAGAGCCATATGTGAAACCTCGCTATTAAAAATCACGTTCACCTGTCAGTCGGTATACCTATCGCTTAACGACGATATCCTTGTTGGTCAGTACGGTTGTTTTTTTACTGAAGTAATAATAGTATATCCATGTACACTGTATCTTGAAGTGCGAACTGGCTGTATCATATGAATTCAAAAACGATTACCACTAAGATCGAAACTTGTCTATTGTTGAGCTTCACCCTACAGTTTTCACGTGCATATCTAAAACTGTTTTGTTCCTATCCCTTTAGCTAACAACTCGTTCCAACTGATTACTTAGTCTTTGTATGCTTACGTGTTTTTCCATCCATCTCTACTGATTCTGTTCATACAGATAGATGATTTTTGCCTTGCACGAACTACCGAGAAAACGGAACACATGGCGGATATCACGAGCTCTTTGGGCCGTGTGACAATTGCTGAGGGTCCGGCAGCCCCACCTGTTAGCTCTACCGCTACTACGAGTAAGTAAATTATTTTGCTCTGTGGGTCAACAACAGTGTTCTGAGATCGTCATTTTATTCCTGAAAGTTCGTTTTGGAATACGCTTGGTGTACCTATCCGATCGAATGTAGTCCAGACGAACGTGTCGGTTCGAGTATTTCCGCCCTCTCCATATGTCTTGGGTTAGTTTGTCAGGTGTATCACAGCGCACACTCGTATAACTTACGCGAACTGGGGATTTGCAACTCAATTTCATTCGGGCCTACGGAATGATTCCTAATTCGGGTAAACCAACATAGGCAATTTGCCGTATACCTAGAGATATTCTGTGAATTGGACCAGGTAGGGATTCACCGAACTCATTGTTAATTTGATGGTATTGATCATCAACAGAGTTTGAGATGCTCTGTGCTCATTAAAGAGAGTCGTCTTAGTGATCTTAAACTCGGGGGTGTCCATCAATCCGCCTTGTTACCTTGGTAGTAGTGCTACAGTGTGTTGCAAAAATATCGCTTACTCGAATGGTGCCATAAATTCACCAGTGCCATTTTGGTCTTTGGAATGTGAATATTGATTGCTTTACTCACACCTACACCAGGTAGACCATGCACCTACTAAGGATGGATGATATACGAGCTTTTACCAATCTTGAACACATGTTTTGTTCTTTTGGAGGGCAAACTGCATTCTTTACTGACCAACTGATTTGACCAGCCTGTTTAAAACGATTCGAGCTGCTCATTAGAGATCATAAACTGACTTAATTTCGTCAGCGTGATTGAACTAACAAAGATTGATGCCACCAGAAAATTCCCCTTTCAATATTGTCTCTACAGTATGTGCTTGATGTTGGATAATGCACAATCATGTCGAATACCATGGGAAATCCGACAAAACCTTATAAACATCTGTTTGTCTTTATTATTATTAACGTGAAATGATCCTGCTATATTAAAACTGCCAACGTCCAATCTCCCAAAGAAAGCTAGCATCGTTGCATTTCAAAGGTCGAACAATATGAAATTACCAAGTAGTCCACTCTGACTGGTTTACTGTGATAAGCACGTTATGTTCAGTACTCTGTAAGTTTAGACTGTACCGAAAACACTCGTGTGCAGTTGCACTCCTAAACCGCAGTTTGGATGTGTTAACTTCTTAATCCCATCGCTTAGCGTGGACAAATAAATCCCAGTTTAAACTCTGTGCCGGTTGCTATGTGCAACTGTCAAATCAAAATGGACTTTGTCTTTCAGAGTTAACCTTTTCATGTCTGCATCATTGTTTGCATGAATGAGGACGGTAGATGACCATCTTGAATCACACAAGCAACAATGAATCTCAAAAGGACATACTGGCAATTCAACTGTTAGTGCCGTTAGATCATGCAAATAATTTGCCTGTGCAATGCCTGCCGTATACCCCCTCAATTTCTTGACTGAATGATTTCAAAATCCTACCAGGCACTTACATTATTTGGGTGCAGCTGAAGGGATGCATTGGGACATCTAGTCAATCATGTCTCTTACATCACCAACCTGTGAAGGTTTCGTTTGTACAGATTTTCAAACAACCAACATACAAAGACCATGTAATCTTTGACGTGAAAGGAGATTGAAAACGGTCATATTAATTTCCAGCGGTGGTAGTGCAGTTCTTTGTTCCACCGTGGACGATTTTACCCAATCAAGATGCATTTGTTTCTTTACCAGTGCGGTTACTATTTTTTGAATTACATGTAGACATGTGATTCTCACAAATCTCTTATTTCCAACTAGGTCAAGCTTTCCATATTATTGGAATGCGTTCATTTTCCAAACATTTTCATAATTCTTTTCTAATCTGTTAGCACCTAATCGTCCTCCACCGACCTACGCTCAACAACCAACTCCTACTGCCACCGCACCAGCTCCTGCTGCTCCGCCTGTTGGCGTCTCTACAATGCAACCACCATTTGCACAGCCAGGGGTTGGCTGGGCTCAGCCGGCATATGCTTATGGTGAGTGGGAATAACATTTCTTGTTAATTACCGGTGATCTGAAACTTTACCTTTTTGTTCACATATACATTCTTTTCGTTTCGATTTTCACTATTCTGATCATTGTAGTAGATCGTTATGCGCGTTCATTCACACCATGTTGTCACACCTAGTGTACGATCTTCCGGGAAGACGTTGAGTAACGCGTAGCAATAAACCAACGATCCCAAAGGGTCAAAACAAGATTGGTTCACAATGCCACGGTACTATTGAACAAATGATCAAAGTTAATAATTAGACAACCTCAACAGTTTCGATCGACGGATCGTTTCCAGGAGATAATTACAATTTGATACCAAATAGGCTAAAGATGAACTATAAGCACATAATATGACATTCATACCCAACAGAGTTCTTTCGAGCAGTCAACAGGTTAAAAAACAACAGAGACGAGCCGAGCCCCAAAAAGTGATGCACGCACCACTCAAGCAAAGTACAAGTGGCAACTGGCTATTTGCACCGTTAGGGGCTCATATATGACCTCGAACGTTTATGTGAATAGCAGTTCAATACACATGATTGCTCAGTGAATATTCCAGCCCTAACCAGTCACAAACAGATTAAGTTAATGTGCCATAATCAAAAAGGGCCTAACTGAATTTTTGGGTTTGACAATACAGAAGCCCATTGTCCAAATGTGTCCATGTTTTTTTCATCCACATATTCGGATCCATTCACACAAACTGACTGAACTCGTTCGACTATTGTACACCGAAATTCAGTGACAGTTAATGTGTGGGTGTATGAATGAGAAAGGTTCGTGTGCCAATGCAGATGCTCCGCGCGTACATTGTCTTTGAACATGCTGTTCTACCACTTTTCGACTCGTATGGACTATGCGTGACACCACATTGCACAAGGACAAACGTTGATAGTATTGCGCTGCGTGCCTGTCTGAAAATTTATCTCTGCAGTTTCTGCTATATTCTGCATTCATCGTGTCATCTGTTGCTTCTTAGCCTATTTTTTAGAATTGGTGCATTTTGTCATGTCATTTCATTAAAATCCATGTACACACTGGATGTTCGTCATTTAGGATCACCGTATCCCGCGTATGGTAAGATCGTTGTCTACTCATCTCGACGTTCGCGCTTTTTTGCTGTCCTTTTATGGCATTCCGTTTTCATACCTGTTTGCCTTGCGGCGTACGATGCTTTTGTTTATGCATAATCTTGTTTGCTTTCGTCTTCCAGTCGTGTACGTTTGTTACCTGTTACTCATGTTTGTTTATCCGTTGCTTCTCCATTGTCATATAGAAGTGCCTGCTCGTATTTTGCACGGTTGCTTCCTTGGTTTCATGTACTTTTTTCACGCTGCCTAGTTGTGGCATCCCACGGCAAAAGCAAACTGATAATCCTAGACGCATCTAACTTATTTGGCAATTGAGGTTCGCACGTGTCATGGTTTAGAGTACGCTGCTTGTCGTTTCCCTCTCGTGACCTTGTTGTTCTACGCTCCGGTGTCTAATTGTCTTCGTTTCTTACCGATCAGCTTAATGCCCTGTGCATTCTAATTTTCCAGTTGCTTCTTATCTGGCATGTTGCTCAAGCCTTTACAATATCTGAGCTTTATGTGCGTTAGTTTCAGCTTTTCCCGTATCGCACTGTTCGAAACAAATCCTTCATTTGATTCGCTTTTGCAGTGAACTTGTTACTCCTAGCGTTATAACTCCTGTTGGTACTCATTTCGTTGCCATCCTCCTGTCTTACGTTTTCGCCGTGCTCCAGATTAGTTTTAGCTAGCACGACCGTCATGTAGTTTTTAGCTTTAAGATGTTGATGTAGTCCAACCTGGCTCGTTCTTAAATGTTAGGCGAGGTGGTGCTGTTAGGTAGGTGTCCGTTGAATCGAACAAAACCCCATGTTGTAAATGTGCAAACGTCACGTATAGACGCTAGAAATACATGTTATGTCAAATTAAAGTTGGTAGATAATACGTTCTTACAAAATGTGGACGTTGTAGTGTTATATGCAATTTGAGTGAAAATAAGTCATATTGTTTATTTACAAGCAATATTTTTCATCCTACTTTGCTGGCCATTCACCAAAGGTCCAAACGTGACCAACAAGCTCGAGTTATGATCAAGCGGGGATTTTTTGGTTCCTAACACAATGTGAATTTGACTTCAATTAGGGATTACGGTCCTAATTGTTGTGGTGCCGCATCACTTGACTCGCCGACGACATGAACTGCCAGTTCGAGCGTACAGATTGGAGTGTTGCAATCTAACTCTGATAAGCGTGACATTTCACACCTCTGTTATGAACTCGTGTAACTCGGAAGATTGACTCAAATGCGACATTCACACTTATTTTGAAGAAAGTCAACCATGTGGATCAACATTACGCTGATGATTTTTCGTTGTTTTTCGGTTGTCAACCAAGCAGGATAGTGTTAGCTTATTTTCTCTGAGAAGCGCCTTGTTATGTGACTGATGTAGTCCACTTCATTGGAATAAGAAAATGTGTAACTACGAAATGAGGTAGCACTACTGGACACTGATTCTTTGAGTTGAAGGCTTACGATTTCTTTTGGGGGTAAATGACATTTTTTGATATGTAGTGTGAAAAATCGTCCTTAGGACCATCTCAAGCCTCCCAGTTAACAATTTGTTGGAGTTTGCATAATCGTATAAGTTTCTTGACTACTTTTCACCTCACAGACAGTCTACGGATCCACAGCTCTGATCTTTGCATACTACGGACTAAGAGTACTCGTTATCACCAAACGTTTTTCATAAAACATTGACCTGTACGTCTCCCATATCACCAATACAACTCTTATAGATTCCAGAAATCAGATTCTGTTTCTGCTGCGCTGGTGTCACACTGCAGAATTGAGTATACCGACTATCCCTTGTTTGTTTCTTTTGCATGCTGAGTTGAATTGATCCATCTAGACGCTTTGTTAACGCAATATTAATAAAAACTAGTCTTCCATTTTGTATTGTTTAGTTATTGTTCAACCAATTACATGAACAGCATAGGCGTGTCGGCTAACTGATAGCATGTGTTACAATGTACGCACGTGAAAACTAACACGTCAGAACTTGAGTGACCTTAATGGATGTTACTGATGGGTCATAGGGGATTTTGGTTTTCGTATAGATTGAATATCACCCACAATTGATCGCAGCTGTCGTATTCCCATACACTTTCCAGACTTTTCGAAAAGAGTCGACTTAAAAGTCTATGGAAATGTGACGGTTACAATCAATTGTGGATGATGTTCAATGTGTATGAAAACCAAAATCCCCTACTACTCGTCAGTAATCAAAACACCGTTCAATAAGTTGATGATTTCTCTGATTTCAACCTGGAGAGAAGTCCTAGTCGAGGGGTCATCGATTAGAGTTAACATGACAGTTACTGTGTCTTCTCTCGGGGCGACCGGGCAACCCGATCATTACTCACAATCGAAGATGGTCGAGCGTTCACATGTGATAATTCGGTCGTGCCTAATGTGAGGTCAATGGCGCAGTGGTAAACACGGTTGCCCCATGAAGGCGTGGCCGGAGTTCTAGTCCCGGCCGTGGCAAGAATATTCACTACTTTGATGAAAGCGAAACTCGAGTCTAGTGCTTCTTTTCGAAAGGGGCCGACTGGAAAGTCTATGGGAATGCGACAGCTGCGACCAATTGTGAGTGATGTTCAGTCTGTATAAATGGATGTTCATCACTCAGTATTCTAGTGATAGGTTGAGAGTTTCAAAATCTCATCCGCACTAACGAACAGCCCTCAGTGATAGGCAGCCGTTCGATTCACGCATTGTTCGACACATTGGTGTTCGCACGCTGTTGTAAAATTGTCAGTTAGCTATCCAGTTCAAACGGTATTAACTTGGTGAAAAACCCCATCTCATCTCCTATCGTTGGCGAACCATCGTGTAAGAGCCCCTTCTGCTAGGCATCTTCGTGTTGTCCACTAAAAGTGTGTCTGGTGGCACTATTCGCTGAGTTCCCTATCATGGGAGTGTTGATTGTAGCGAGGTGACGTTATTATAGGTCTGGCTCGTCTGTTTTTAATCGGTCCCAAATTATCGAATAATTAATATCACTTTTACCTAGGTTTGACTGTTTCTAGGTTTCCAATGTTCTGCAAAACTATTCGTTCCCTTTACACATTATTTTTCTAAAGAGATCAGTGTATTCCTACTTACAGACAGTAAGGTGTATACAGTTGCTGAACAATGTCGCCCCTGAATTGGCCTTCTTGAATCTTTCGACTTAGCGCAACAAACACCCGACCGGAAACATCTTTTTTCATACTTTCAACAAAAATTTTACTTTATGAATTGAACTCCAGTTCATCAAGTCTAATTAATAACCGTAGGCCTAAAAGCAACCAACTATTGCTTGCCATTTTTTGTCAGACCTGGCAAGTGTAATATCAACCTACTTATTGATAACTATTGTTTTTTTGTTCATCGTACACATCTGTTTGATGCCGTCTTGCTGAACTGTACGTGCATTGTGTTTATAATTGCACAGCTCCTCAGATGCCTCCCACCTATCCTGGTTATGGTAAGATGCTCACTCTTGGAACGTGTCCGCACAAATTTCTTGTATTTTGCCTATTGCATGTGTGCTAGTTTTGACTGTGGTTAATTGTACTGTGATCAGCGAGTTGATCGAGTTTCGGAATGTTCACCCCGATGCCACCTCCCCATTCTGTTTGCTTTCGTTGTGCACCGTTTTTGTTCACCAAACCTTTTTCACTGAGGGTACACACCAGTCGCTTGTGTTCTGGATTGGAAGTGATTTTGTCAGTTTGTTTGCCTGTTTTTTTTTTAAGAAATTCGTTTCTAACGCTTTTTATTATACCTACAACAACTTGTCACCTCATTCCCTACGTTGTTGTGTTTCAATTTCTGTTAACTAGCATTTTTTGCCATCTGCTAGTCACGCTACAATGCGGGACCATTGACATCCATTAGTGCAATAGATGACCGACGGTAGCTTGTAGCATTTAACAGATAGTTGTATGTTCTAAAGTGAACGCATTGTGTGCCAGTGTTAGAATGCCTCGGAAATAGGAGATGAGTCTAACTGTACGGGTGTACCATGAGCGTAAATATGGGTTGGACGACATTAATAAGGAGTTGGACTAGCGAAAGTACGAAGAATGCACTTCTGTCACACAGGCTGTTTTCTATGCATCCGGGTTCACTGGCCACATGTGTGCGTGCGTACGAAAGTGCATAAACAGGGTTTGTTAGAACAGGCCCCGGCGAACAATAAGGTTTGTACCAGACTACTCACCGTCTTGTTTGAACCGGGTTGTGGATCACTAGATTTGCAAACTTTTAGTTAATTAGTCATTTGAAGGAAAATCAAGTTGTATGCTTTAGTATATGGTATGGTTACTTATCAACAAGTATTTATGCTGTTGACGGCAAACGTTGGTTGTGAAGACAAGGCGTTGAAATGGCGCAGTGGTTTGCATTCTCAAACCCACTGCATTCTACCGTAGCTGGTAGCTTAGTGGTGAGGACTGTTTACCTTCAGTCACACGAGCTCGGGGCTGGATTTGGACAGCCTTGCAGTCTTTACCTCATATATAACTTTTTTTCGCATGACAGCGAACATCTTATGGTATAAGAAGGCAAACTTAATTGTGGTCGTTGTTGTCTCCTTCTATACACGTTAGGTATGGATAACTGTGCTACGTGTTCGTGATTCGTATAATCGTGCGCTAGCCATTTCTCGTTATCGTTGACCAGCGGGTCATAACAATAACAAGATATGTTCACGATCCGCTATCAGCGCTCCTATGAGCACCGTTGCAAACGAGAGGAGTTACGTACCTAGTACCTTTGAGCAAAGCAGTGATAGAGTGAAACCTGATAAATGTTAGCTTCTTGTATTGTTTATTCAGTACCCGATACCGTTAACTAGGAATGCGTATGAGACTATTAGGTCGAACTGAATTAAACAGATAAAGTGAATCGCTGAAATTTAAGACGTATAAGGGACCGGTTGTATACCTATCAGGACGGCTAGTCTCAACCCCTTTGGCGAAACGCCGGAAACATAGATTAATATTGACGCATTAGTGTTCTGACTGCTGCATCGAAATTAATCCGATGGCTTGTGCTCTATGCGCGTTTGGCAACAAATGGAGCCGGAAATTTTCGTTTGTTTTGAGTGAGTAATTTAGGTCGTACAGTCACACTTTAAACCCATTTTTAGTCACCCTTGGTTGTTTCAATGTAATTTTTACCGCGACTATACATACGCGTTACTTTCTGTGGGTGTTTACTGACGTTTGATAACCAGTGTGAATTGTGACTAAAATAAAGTATCTAATTCAGCTCGCGTCATAACAATTGATAAACACATGTATCATGAGTTCCGTCCAATAAAGTCGCACTTGTGAATCCAACAGAGTCTTGTTAATTGTGGATTAACAAAAGTTTGCTGAATAAGAATCGTATGAATTTGACTAGATACTTTTAGATAAGATAACAGTTACTGTTGTTATTGAG
>JTDE01003354.1:41186-57091 GCA_014338405.1 Paragonimus skrjabini miyazakii | reverse complement strand
GCGGCCATGGGATCTTCATCCTCCAATCCTGGTCACGGCACCACTACACCAGTATTGAAATAGGTGACTTCAATACTTGCCAAACCACATTTGTATCTATTTTAACCGTCAATTCCTACTGTTGAAATTATTTCCAAAGAACAAAAAACGCTATCAGAACTTTCCTGTAAACCCTTGATCAGTTAACTTTACAAATATAACTCGCAAGATTTTAGAACATCCACTCAAGTCTACTTGACAGTAATCTTATTTCTGTATTTTAATCCCGGTTTCTGTCAAACATGTCATACCTGACGAACGTACTTCTCTTTATAAGTAGCTTAACCAACGCCAGAAATCACGGTCTTATAGTTAGTTTATTTGACCACAATAAGGTGTCTGACTGGGTGCAAAAAATGGAGATGTGTGGCATAGAAACTAATAGTTGTCACAAGATAGCCTCATTTCTTGATGGTGAATCACTTTCGGATCACAGCTGATGCCGATTCGTCTCAATGCACAGGTCTTGAGGAGCAGTTCTATGGGCAATACTATTTTCATTACATATAATTTATTTACCCGGTAGAATTTCTAGTCACTCTTTTTGCTAGAAAGATAGTTCGAAAATCCGATACTCCATGTGATCCTAGCACTTTATTGGCTGACATCAATGTAGTTAGATAACGCAAAAGGAGTGGTGTAGTCCTTTTCAAGCCTAAAACGCATGTCTGCCAGTGGCAGTCCTGGCTTCTTCTGTGTAACAAACGAGTACCACCTGTTATAAACCCTGACATATTAGACTTTGTCAAAACTTGTTTACAAAGTTGACATTTAATCTGTCTTTCACGTATCTACACAGAAAGAGTGTCTAGTAATGTCCGCTGTACTGAAGTAGACATCCAAATTTACTCCGACTTATTTCTGCTCTCTGGAGGAACGAAAGAGGAACTCTCCAATTTCACGGGTCCAAATGGGTTATGGGATCACGATAAAAGTTGTATAAAACCCAAAAAAGGTACCAAATTTACTTTGTTTGCTGAGGGGCGTTCCTGAGGGATAGCACACCGCCCATAAATTATCCACTGTTTCCACCTATTTGATCCATCCGTCATTAGTCCAGCATGAGATCAAAATCATACACACCAATCACCCTAACACTTGTTTCCGCAACACTTCTGTTGGGATCTCGTGTCAGATTAGATTGTTTAGAACCTCATCAATCTATTATGAAGTCAATAACACGGTCCAAAAACGATTCGTAAACAGTCTGTTATGCTGGTTTCGTGAGTTAGCCATTAATCTTCAATGCGCATTACAGGTATCGACAACAGTGTAGGCAGCCCACATGAATGTGCTCGTGATCATGGCCAAGTACCGTCAGTTTTCTCCATTTATCGATATCAGACATATTATTAGTGTCATTTCCCGTAATTTCAAGTCATACGAAGCGCTACGCCTGACTTTTTTTGGCAGTGGACCACAGTAGCCTAGATGGACAACATCGACAAGAATCCAACGATTTCCCTGGCTATCTCGATCATCAGATCACAATCTTATTGAAGGTTTTCGCAATTGGTTAGGTATTACTGTTAACGATCAGTGTAACATCCTAATCAAAACCTTGCTCGAACATGCGTCAACGGACAAAAGTGCAGAGTCTGTCGTTAAGGTCAAGTGAGTGGCAATCAGCATGTACATTACCGGGGTAGAATCTTTTGTCACATGATGGAAAATCAACAGGACTTTCCAGCGATATTTATTTCAGCCGTGAAGAACATTTTTATGGTGTGAAGCAAACTGAACCGTAGCTACTAAGTTTCGCCCAGCAGTGTACATACGCAGAACCATAGGACACTCCTTGAAGGTCACTAATCATACAGAAACGCGGACAAGGGGTGTAACTGACCAACCGTCGGGAATATCCTGGATATTCAATCAGACCCTCAAGAACCCAACGACCTCATTTTACAATAACTGTACTGCTTTTGCTTTAACCTTTGCATCTGGCAGAATCGCAGTAGCCTGCTTTGAGTGAGTTTAACAGGTTGCAGTTTCTATGAGAGTCTCAATAGCGTCATCCAAATGAATTATGAATCAATATCGATCGTTACTTTAATTGCCACTCTTCATTCATCCGCACGAGTCACTTATTTGCCTATCCTACTTCGGAAACGTCGATGATGCCATGTTGTAAGTGAATGTTGCTGCAGTAGGTATTTAGCAACAACAGATGAAAACAGGATCAAGAAGACCTAACTAACATTTTCCAGGTTAAATGGACAGAACTCTCACCACCCTGCGTTGTGGTGGAATACTCAATCTTCACACGCTGGCCAATGAGTGAAATTGTATTGAGTCAGACAAATCAGTTGGGGTCATATGTATCGCGCGCTTTATAACCAGATCAAAAAGACCAGCACAACAGAAGTCTGAGTGGCGCTAAGCAGTCCAGATTTATTGAGAAAACTGCACCCTTTTTATGGAGGAACTACGACTGTTGTCGGGTGACAGGCGTTTTGCGTTTTGACTGTCCCGTTCGTTGTTACTTTCACACGATCTTGCCTTAAACAACTCGGTCTGCAACGCGCAGTCAAAACCAGCAAGCGCACATAGATTGGATTTGGGTTGTGTAACAGAGCGTGCTACTGTGTTGTTGGCGCCGGTTTCGTTGTAGTTTGTGTAAGTCGTGTGCGTGACTTATTGGGCCTTTGGCTCATGCTTGTTTCTGTTGTTTCCTTTTACAGGACCTCTAATTCGGTAGAACGCTGTCACTTGGTGCTTCCACGTCACCCTAAAGTTGGTCCGCAATAGTAACGGACGATCAGGGTATAAACGACCGGCTTGTTTGTTACACGTTACATAAATCTAATCTGCATTCAAACAACTTGTTTCAATTTTCACTTGTTACACACAATTTCAATGTAGCATCTCATTACCGTTTTTGATTGGCTGGCGCCGATCGACTGCAACTCCACCTGTGCCTGAGTTCTGATCGGCAGAACCATCTCCAACCAGGAAGCCACTTCAGTCCAATTTCATTACTACGTACAGAGAGGAGTGTGAAATGTTGATCGGATGAGGAATGGACAGTCAGCGCGTCACATAGTCTACGATCTAGACGGTTATAGAGGCGTTAACGCATTTTGTTCACCCGTTCGTAACTGCACACGTTTAACAGTTGACAGTGCTGTTAGCACTAAATATGCCTATTGAATCTAGGGTGGAGGCTATAAGCCATCCTGTCTGTTTTTGTCCAAATGCGTATACATGGTGAGCTAATCATGCCAGCTTGAATGAACTCCTGGGGCAATTTCAGCGATCGAACATCTGCACTCCCCCCCAGTTTTTTCCTTATGGCATTATGAAATTTTGGGTTTGAATATTTTTTGATCCTAAGTCAAGCGAACTCAGGTTTTGCAGGTGGCCTGAGTACTAAGCGCAAAATAAGAACAGTTCATTTCCCCTAACCAAGCAGGGATTTTAGTGTGGTAATTTATTTACAGACCCATATGTTAGGAATCGACGCCAAGGCAACTCTCATTCAGTTGATTGTTAGAACGTGCGGAAGTTGCTCTACCTTGAGGATTTCTTATAACTGTGAATAGATTGTTCACCTACTCACTGGCTCAGCTACATTCTGCACCATACACCTGTCAAACATGACGCCAAATTCTCTCAGTGAACACAAGAGACGAGTTTTGTCTTCCTGTGGTCTCGGTAACTAATAGTAGCTTTCGTCAAGCACGTTGAATGAGACGGAACAACGAAGAAACTAAACGCTCGTGGCAACAGAGAATAGGTACTGTGGAAGAGGTTGTACATTCTCAGATTTTGTAGTCACCTTAGCCCAAATGACATAGTTCCGAAACGAACTAAAACTCATCCTGGTGGAAGACGAAAGAAACACACCACATGTAATCGGTTTTTGAGATCACTAAGTTAGTTAACTAACTAAACTGCGCTTCTCACGTTGGTAGTTAGTTGGCTTTTGTCCAGGATTGCGTCTCTTGACTTCGTCCCAGTTGTGCGGCGTTAACCATATTCTTCAAACGGTGCTTCTTGATGAGAGTGGCACTCTCAAAGTTAGGTAAAAGTGTTAGGATAATTTACACTAGAACTAGGTAGCAGCGTTACATTGCGACGTTTCAAGCAAATCCACGGGCATTCAGTGATTCAATAATAGACTTACGGGTGCTGGGCTGGGAGCTCAAGTCTCCGGACCTGTAGTGCGCCTTTTCTAAAAAAACTTGGCATCCTAACCACAGTCCTGCTATTGCACACTTTCGGTGCTCATCAACTACGTTATGGTCTGTACCTCTGTCAACCTGGCAACTGGGTGCATGCGTGCCACCTTTGTTTGCTCCCTTCGCCCAACGTATCTATATCCTCTCATTCTGTAGAAGCCAACCAATCTTTGCATCTATCGACCTGCCCGTGTACGTATAAGCCGTGTGACTCCGTTTGCCATTGAAACCCAGTGAACTTTCTTGGAATAACTTAAATTAATATCAAGACTTGTTCAACTAAAAAAGCTACTATATTTACTTATAACTGAGCACTACTCATATGTTTCTATGGAATGATTAGTTAATGCGTCGCTCACACTAACAATAACGTAAGTCGTTGATATTATCCACTGCGTGTCCACATCCAGTTATTGGGTGCATGCAAATGATGTGAAATCTGGACATTAATGAACCACCAACGACAATGGAGATCAAGCCAGTTGACAGGATTTATCCTGTGAACGAGAACAGTTAAGCCGACTAGGATTAATCCTATTGGTTCTTGTAATAGTCCGATTTGTAACTTTGCGAGTAGTTTTCTGATAAACTGGACCAGGATTGATAGTGTGATTTCCACTCTATATGGCATTTTAACGCCTGTAAGCTGAACATTCGACAGGGAAAAGTGAACGGAAAAACGTATCGTCATCTTATTGAGATTGGCTGATGGAGTTATGTAATAAAACCATCTGATATGAACAACAGGTTGACAGTGTTCGGTTTTAGCCGATTTTCGCTGTATCCATCGAACCCCGAGAAGGTGAGCACATGATTGTGAATTAAATTCCCCTAGCTGATCAGTGTCCCATACATTGCGTATGAAAGGAGTTTTGTTACTGAGTAATATTCACGACAATCCATGGAACTCTCGCCATTGGGTAGTTCAACTACACGTCGGATTGTTTAGTGTGCATTTAGCTGACCATGCATTTGCTTGTTTTTACGATAATTTTATCAGTATGGTACACTATGCAAATTGGAAGACCTAGTCGTGAGAGAATTCTCTGTTTCAGTTGTAATAACATCTAAACAAACCATTTATCTTACTGTGTGCGTTTTTCTCATGTTCTGCAACATTTGTCAAAGCAAACATGGGGAAATGTTCACTTTTAACTTTCAATGCATTGTCATATAATGGATTTGTCATTGAATTATGTTGCAGTGGTTCGTTTAAAGAACAAGGAAGTTGATCCTATTGTTTTGCGACGAGAAGAATGTATGCACTGACCACACGAATTAAGTCCAGCCTGGAACAGTCGTAACATTTTATGAGTGCAAGCTAACACACACACATAGATAGAAACAACCTGTTTCGTTTTAGAAAAATTGTTATTGTATGCATGAACGTTCAGGACGGTGAAAAATTTCGACAAGTATCGAATGTTTTGTTTTTGTTTTTGTTTGTAGGTAAGAACTTCGTGGAACATCTATTCATTACCAATGATTATGGTACATATTCGGCCAAATATGGTTAGTTTTCTTTTGGAGGTTAATGAATTGATCAAAATGCCGACGAAGTTTGTGGTTACCAGTAGTGATTGGAACAGTCGCAAAAACTTAAGGTAGCAGCGGACAGAAAGTGGCCTGTTCCTAGTGATTGTCTTGTGAAAATGTTGAACTCTAAACAGAAAGACATTACAATTGCCGGTGCAAACAAAACTGAACGGTTTACGGAATTCCCACGAACGTACAACTTTCATTTAACCACACTTGAAACAGATTGCACCAGTACTGTGTAGATGTTGAACAACTATTGAACGTAATGAACCGTCATTTCTGCCCATATTCAGTTTGAACTTGTGTAATTTTAAAGGCATATTACCTACAACATATGTGACATGTTTCCAATAGTCGCGTTTATTTGCTAGTCATTCTGTCTTTCAAACCTGTTCCTGTAATTTCCATACGTACCAGTCCTGCCGTACTAATCACAAACGAAGCTGCATACGATAAGGTAGTATGCGTAGACCTTGAATCTTTCTTGTTTTAGTCTTCCGGAGTATTTCTTCTAACTATCACACGATAATTATTAGTGGTTTCAAATATTTGGATGTTCTAGAAAGAAGCACCCTTTGGAGAAACCTTTTATTACACAACTATCATGTTAAGGATACTGCAATTCTGTTGTCTATTCCAAACCAACCATCGTTAACACTGGTGATTTGCTCTCTGAATGATTGACCTATAGAGGCCTGGATATTTTGTAACGTTCTGCTTGATCCAATGACATTCTGCTAAACCTCTTTGTCTTGTGGAGAAAATGTTTTTGATTTTGCTGAATCTACATAATTGTATTGAACTGATGATGAATTATGGGAAACAATTGTTCTTCACATCTGCTGTTCTGTGATTCAATGGGCATTTTTGCGGGGTTTAAACAAAAGCTGAATAATCCTTATTTGAACCCACAGTTAACACAATAAAACTAGGCTCAATAAATCTAGTCATTCTAACGATATGATACGTACTGATGATATAGCTTTTTCGAATCACTTTTCAATTCACATCAATGAAAAGTTTTATACACCACTACCAATGAATTTTCAGCCTTCTCTCTCACACAATCTCATCTTAAGTATATGCAGAACATTTAAAAATGTGTGCCTAAGTCAAAAAATTGTTATTACAACCATGAAAACCCGAAAGGCAGATTGTGTTAGTTGTTAAAAATATCTAATGATTTAGTTTTTGAGTTTAAGTCAAGAATGTGAAGGTTCGATGTTTGTGTAGAAAGGCAGTTGAAAAAGAATAATAAGACGTGGTACGTGCAAATAAATGTTTTTAGTGTAAATAAATATTGAAAATTGTCAGCAGATTCTGAGATGATAGGAAACAGTCAAATCAACAAATTTCTTAGGGGAGATTCAACTGCATCGAGATATGTTTTAGGGATATGACAAAAAGTGGAAAATCATTTTATAACAAACCATGGAAAAAACAGAGGAAAAATAAGTTCAGTGTGGAAGCACGTAAGCCTTAGAAAAACGACTAACCGAATGGTTGGAAATGAAGAGGGAAGTTAAGTGCCCGAACGTTGGTGAAAACATCAACAGCTTGAAGTGATCATGTCGTGCTTATACTCAAAGTATTCCCCAAATATTTAACAAAAAACAATCCAGGTAAGGGTTCATTATTTGTTTAAAGAATGGAGCAAGCATTAAAGAGTTCCTCATACTGATTCTTCTTGAACGAAAACGGAATGTGAACACATTGGAACTAGTTAACAGACAAAGTGCAAAAGTGACCAACTTGCTACCTCAGACAAACTGTACAGCTTGGTGTCAGAAAAAAATCTAACTGGGTATTTGCTGCTCAACACTATGTTGTCTGCATATTTGATTACAAATGTTTGATTGTTTACCAGGATGGATGCAGTAGAAGGTGAAATCGAGAAAAGAGAGGGGACTGTGCGTTAAGAACACCGCAGCCAGTGATAAATGGCAATGAGGTTTGGTTACCGAATTGAGTAGCTTGACTTCGATTTCCAAAGTGATCACAAAAGAGTTCACAAGTTGAAGTTTGCTTAGTAGATACCCTGCGAACTTTAAGTAACGTCGTTCCATCAACGCTTCTTGAGGCACCGCTGTAGTCTAAGGAGTTTAGTTATCTTAAAGAAAACATGTCTTTCTATTACGGAACCATGATGCATACCGTTGATGACCCAGCGTGCATATGAACGTCTCAATGAAGTCAACAAAGCAAAGTACCGTACAATAATTTCAACGATAATTCGATGGGTGTTCGGTTGGCAAACAAAGAGTTTCACGTAGTTCCATAGCAAATTCAACGTGAAGAGCGTATCGTTTGCTTGCTTCAGAAAACGAAAGTAAGCTGAACGACGTCTATCTTTCTGACCAGCTGAACAGGCTTGGGCACAGATCAGAACCTAGCTGGCCAGAATGTGCCTATGGATTGTGAAGATAGTTTAACGTATACGTTTGCGTAATCACGAATAACTGGCGCAGTCAAATTTGCAGCAGACTATTGATTTCGGCACCAAACATACTGTGATCATCACTCACAAGCGAAAGTGGTTGAGCGTTCACATATGACAATTCGGTCGTGCCTAACGTGAGGTCAATGGCGCAGTGGTAAACACGGTTGCCTCATGAACAGCATGTCCGTGGTTCAAGTCCAGGCAGTGATGATGATATGCACTACCGACGAGCTCTAATGAGAGCGAAACTCGAGTCTAATGCTTCGTTTCGAAAGGGGCCGACTGCAAAGTCTATGGGGATGCGACAGCAGCGATCAATTATGGGTGATGTTCAACTTAAAAATACTGTTTTGGTAAGATATGCCAGTTTAATTGTACAACTGTCCTGCATCAATGTTTATTCCTCCGTGTAACTATGAAAAGTCTAGACAGATTTAGAAATTAACAAGGTAGAAATGCAAAACAGAGCACAAACAATTTGTCTGGTAAATAAATGTAGATAAACAATTAAAGACTCAGTGTTCTCCATTAAAAGAAATCTTGTCAAAATTCCGAAGAAGAGTGAAGAATTTTGATTGTTTTACGGCTGAAATCGATCAACTCGAACATTATACACCAAAACACAAAGAAATGCTAAGTTTACTAAAAACAAAACTAGCGAACGTAGGTTACCAGCATTCAAACCACAACTAGCAAATAGTCGGGTGCTATGAAATTATGAGGGGAATAACATAAAACAGAATGTAACAGCACTAAAACTCCACAAAGTATAGAGCAGGAGTGGATGAATAAGACAAGGTATGTGTAGAATACGGCCGAATTGCCTAAGAATGATTAAGAAATGTAAAGTGCATTCAGTTACCTTTAAGAATGATTTTAGCTGGATGATATTATAGATAAGACCCAATTGTAAAAAATCAGGGTTTCGGCTGGATTCGAACCAGCGACAGAAACGCCATGTTTCAACACGGCAAGCGCCGTACCAACTGAACTACGAAGCCATACGAAGACCCCGGAAATGTCACACTTAGACTCTGTTAACCACTCGTCCCACTGTTTCATATGGAATCCACCAAATGATCCAGGGATCGACTGACCAGCAAGCCTTCTCGAACAGTTCACGCTAGAATCCACCAGCACCACTACTGGATGAGATTAGTCAGTTTATTTTAGTGAGGTTTACTGAAATATGTACACCGTACACAGACGGACTTCTTCAGACTCTTAGCTGAAATAGTTAATCACACTCCATCAGTTTCACATTCAAAGTATTTAAATACAAATGGGCATTTTGGCTAATTGATTCGTGTGAACCGATTAGCAAACTTCTTTGGCAAATACGATTCAAAATTAACTCCTTGTGAGATAAAGAAACAGTTTGGATATTTTTTGAGAACCTATTCGTTTATTTAATAAGGCGTTCCAATTTACGAGCACTTAGTACAACTGAGTATCTACTAGTATTTGTGTTTTTATACCAACAATATTATCATATCAATTCTGCTGATCCAGCTTAGTTCACTAATGTTCTTGTACAATAATGATGTGTTTTTTGAATGATTAGGGTTAGATCCTTCTCCACATAGTAAGTTGCATTATGATCGAGTCTTCCAAAACGGTGCAATATCGAGTACCTGTAGACAGAAGTGTGATCTTTTCAGACGCAGAAATTTACTACTGCGTTTAGCTTAATTTCATTCCTACTTGAAGCTAACCAAACAGAAAACCGACTGCCTACATGCCGATTCCAGACACTGTAGTTGCAAGTAGACAAGATGGAACTATAGAATTTTAACACACTAAAACTTCCTAAAACGGTACAATGAATCATTTTTAAATGGGTGCTTTCACAACAACGGGCTGCAAATTAACTCGTTTTTCAACGTATCGAACTGCAGTGAGTCGACGAAGTATAATGGATGTCAAAACCCTTATAATCACTGGAGTCAAGCTAATTCCCTTGTGGTTTCTGCTAAAATCTTGGACTCCATTCCTGAATATAAGAACTATTATCGAGTGATTCCAGCACAGAGGGATAGTTTCCGTCATCTACACAAGTTGTGACAACTGAGTTAAAACCTTTAGTAAAGCCTTTCCACCTTCTTTGACAAGTGCCAGCACGATATTATCTGGACCAGTGGATCAATCGCGTTTGAATTCTACACGAACTTTCAGTTTTTATACAGCTGTATGTCAACGATTATCAATTAACGTCTTCTGATTGTCAAAGCGACAGTATACAAAACTACAACCACTTTACTGAACACAAAACATCCCATTCATCACACAACACTGTTTACCTAAGTACTGATATGAGCTCTGTAGTGACATAGGGACAAAGACCTATATTCGGAGATTTGGCTAATGCACAAGAAATACATCGTCATTGTCATCATCACCATCATCACTAAGATCATAGACAACATTGAATGAGTGGTTCTCACTGGAGTTTGACTGTCACACAATCGTGAAAATAAACAAGCTCTGTAGGGGAAGACGGAATAAAAAGAAATGAGAGGAGAAGGGACCTAACTACTGAAGCTGCTACGTCTAAATTTAAATATTCAACATACAGGTGCCTATACCTGGCAAACAAGCAACCGAGCTGTAAGTGAAACTAAGACATCATCAGCAAGACAGCTTCCGTAAGGCTTTCACCGCCCCGCGTCATTGAATGCACTCACTTCACAAACAACTCGGCCAAACAAAGACAACATTCACGCTGTTGAGCCCGATTAGCCATCATTTCACCTAGCATTTCCACCCACCGACTCTGTAAGTCGCGGGGTCAACAGCCCGGGATACCAACCCAATCTGCATTGGTTAACTCCTTCGTGAACGATTTTATTTGTCTACGCCAGGTCATCATCTGTCCACCTCGTACCTTACGTCAGTCGATCTCAGCGGCGGCAGTGTGCTCGGCGTGGCGGACGACCAGCTGGCATTCTTAGTGCATGGCCTAACCACCAAAGTCTGTGCAAGTGAAGTAACTTAACCAAAGGACTCGATTGGCAATCACTACCAAATACCCGCCACCTAACCTCTTCGTTTCTCGCCCGCTGATGCCATCCGTTGGAAGCGACCGAATGCAGACATCGGTGGGCAAATACCTGAAGACGGTTCGCGTCTTCTATCCTGAGCCACCATGTTTTGCTGTCGTACAGTAATAAAACCCTCAATGTATCCTTATATACGCAAACCTTAAGCCTCAGAGAGTTACCTCCCTCTCACCATAGATCTCCTTGATTAACAAATACCGCCTTAGCCTTAAAGGTGCACGATTCAATTGCATTCCGTACAGTTCGGCCGCCGATGATACAGCTTCCCAAGTAAACAAACATCCAAGTCTTCATCATCCAAAATTAATCCACGTAACCACAGAAATGTTGCAGAAGCACTTTGCATTTCGAGGCAGCAAAACACATTTTGAACTGTTTAGCAGAGAACAAAAAGATTCTAGCGCCGTCTGTAGTGCTTGAAACTAGTCAAACAGCAACACCTTGTCGTTAGTATAAACAAGATCAGTCAGTCTGCCGCCAGATGAGAGATGATTTTCACAAACAGCCCTACATTATATCGGCTATCACAAAACTAAACGAAAATGGTAGAGTTGTATAACCCTGACGTACGACGCTCATGCCGCTGAAAATGTCAGACCGTAAATCCTAACCTGAAATATGGGAATGAAGCGCCGGCGATATGTTCATATACTTGGTCGGCACACCCTTGTGTATAACTGATTCTAAAATTGTAGGTCGATCCACCAAATCGAACGCACCTTTATAGTCGAGAAATACGGCAATCGTTTGCCGGCGGTACGCACGACGTTGCTCTAGAATTTGACGAAGGGTAAAAATGTGCACCATACAACCCCACCCAGGGGGAAACCCTGCCTGTTCTTCCCTAGTGTCTACCTCCCGAACCGCAGTGAGTCGACGAAGTATAATGGATGTCAGAACCCTTATAATCACTGGAGTCAAGCTAATTCCCTTGTGGTTTCTGCTAGAATCCCGGACTCCTTTCATGAATATAAGAACTATTATCGAGTGACCTCAGCACGGAGTGATAGTTTCCGTCAACTGAGTTAAAACCTTTAGCAAAGCCTTACCACCTTCTTTGAAAAGTACCAGCACGAGATCATCTGGACCAATGGATCTATCGCGTTTGAGATCCGAAATGCAATCATGGGCCCCAATATCAATGGGAAGTACTAAACCTACCGACCATGGTGCTACATTACAAGTTGATGGCCATTACACAGTAAAAACAGGAGGCCACCCACAGTAATCCTCAAAGTGTTCCACCCACTGCTGTAACCTTCTGGACCTATTACAGATGAGTGTGCAATCTCACTCGCTGATAGCTTCACTGATAGAGGGTCGCCTGGGACCAGTAGTAGGAATAAGTCTAAAGAGTCTGCCGATGTCCCTTGAAGCAAAAGCGGTCTCCATTTCCCTAATTTTCTTCATTAACCAAGCCTCACAAGCTGCATTTAGGCTATATTTCAGCTTCCTATAGGTATCTCTCCTATACTTGTTATGTAAACTGCCAGAGGGAATGTTCAGTCTAGCTTCTAACAACTCCAGGGATTTCTCCGAGATTCAATGTGTGATCAACCTGCAAAACATTGTGACGCGTGCTACAATACCTGCTTCACGAATGGCCCGTGAGAATTCGGTCTAGCAGCTATTAGGAACTTCGGAGTGAGAACTACCAAGCCTGATTTCTAGGCTAGTATGGTACTTACTATTTTTCGACGACATAGCCAGTTTCACAATACCCAGCCGTTATTCTCGGTGGGGTCGTTGCCTGGCAAACGGTAACCAACCAACGCATGATCTGAACTGAAGTATGTGTTCCAATATGAATCCAATATGAATCCAAATTGAATCGAACTACGCCACCAATGCCTAACAACTATATGGTCCATCTGAGACCGGGCCTAATTCGGAGAAGGGAGACGCCAAGTATATCAATGAAGTGCACAAAGTCTAAAGCTAGTGTTGGCTAAAATTAGTTTGTGCTCAGCGCACAGCTGTAACAGTTGCCCGCCAATATCTGAGAGACGTGATGCTATCTCAAACTTGCTACCTAAACGACATTCGGCATCACCAATGCAGCCGACATGGGCGTTCATATCTCTTGTCAGAAAGATTATACCAAAATCATGTGTCATTCGAAGGAGAGCGGCCAGATCCGAGTAAAAGGCTTCCTTGATGCCGGTGTCACTACAGTCAGTTGGAGCATAAGCAGACTTAGTGCAAAATTTTATGGATGTTTCGCGTCTAGAACTGGCTTTAGTATAATCTGCCAAGCGGACGGTACAAATTTTACTGTTAACAGGAAACTAATCTACTAATGCGACTGCGACCGTCGTGCGGAGGACTATACCTACTTCACTCTGAACGGTTACAGCGGCCGTGGAATCACTCGAAGTGTCTAACCAACATCAAATAGACAGTGTGGGTGCCGTTATTTCATGAATTTGGATAATGTCCTGAATTCTGGTCTCTGAAATGCAGCAGACATCGACATTCAACGCTTATGCAAGAGCGGTTTATTGGTCTGTTTGTTTTATAGCGTGACAGTTGAAAGCACCGGTATTAACTCGCATTCTAGGTCTAGGCATGAGAGACTTGATGGTAATGGATGGGACTTAACGACACAGTGGTACTATGACTAGCTATACATGTTGTGAGATCTGCAGAGTAGTGACTAGAGCTTTAGTGGTAGAGGGGTCAGCATCAGCATGGTTTCATCTATCCATCCTGCTGTACACAATAGTTTGGGCTACCCACTTTATACTATGAGACGGCCGATGCAGTATGGAAGTAGTTGTGTTGTGAGAATTCATGGTTGTGTGTGTGGGCTGAGATACTGTCGGGACGCCCCGACCCTGACAGGAAAACAATTAGGGCTCTCAACCAAAGCCTTTAGCACAAAAGCCTGTATCAGAAAGCAGCGGATGGGTCGAAGTATACCACAGCTAGTGTTGTGAGCCAAGAACACCGATGGCACAAGGGTTATTTATTTGAGAAAGCAGCACATGGGTTAAGCTCTTAAACAGGACCACAAACAAAAACACTCATTTACATACGGTACTCGACCCAGACCGTCTCGGTTGTCACAGGCGCCAGACGTAGTAAGGACCGCTTTTCGCGATGCTGCATTCCGATATTTCTTCCTGCATTTTTCCTGCGGCTATGGTCCTACTACTGAATAATAGCCGTGTGAGTAATTTATTACGAACGCTCATCCTCACTACACCAGTAATTTTTCCGTAAGTCTATGCCAACCTTCTTCTAACCCCCAAGATGGAGAACCAGGAGACCGCGGTTTGTTAGACTTGTCTATTATGAGTGACTCTTTTGGTGTAATCGTCATACCGTCCAATACAGCCTAATCGGGCATGGAGATGCGCAAGCCGTCAGAGGTCGTTTAGGTCCAGTCTTGTTTTGACGGACACACTTACAATTGATTAAAGATTTTTATTCAGATAGACGTTCCGATCAGCCTGGTTCAAAAATAAAAACGACGTTGCAGTTCGCTTTTATCAGAGCTAATTAATAATGTATATCCATGGCATGTTAGGGTTTTTAACTTGGACCTACGTGCTGATGAAACAGCCGCAAAGATCACACAACCACTGACCTGACACAGAACATAACTGAAGTGTCACAATCAAACCTTCAACCATAATAGCTTGTGAATAATGATCAGGTCACCCGATTTCGTAGTCTGAATACTAAGTGACCAAACATTAAACAAATCGTACACTAACGATCAGAAATCAGTATGAGCCAATATTGAAAAATTGAGAAGAATTGTTCCACGAGGTTGTTGAACTGATAAACAAAATAACTACAGAATTAACATACGTGATTTTGAGAAAAATGATATTTTCAATCTCATCAAGTAACTATTTATACTAGGGTTGTACATTACTCTTCTAGAAGTGACTGACCTGATGACGGTTAAAAACAACAAATCCTATATTTCGAAAGTAGCAAGAAAATTTAAAGCGAAATTTCCAACTGAATATTTTTGGAATGAATGGATGTCAACAGTCTAGATATGTTGTCAGATACGTTATGGAAAACGGTTTGACATAGTGTATTGGGAAATAGGAGACAAGTACAAGCCCCCTTAACAGAGTGTTAAATTTCACGGAGTTTTCCAAAGTATGGCAGTGTAAGTATATGACCGGAGTTTTTTCTGCTACGTAACATGTGTACAAGCTCGGTGAATCTTGATCACATGTCCTTCTATATGAAAGGCGAGGCTAAAGCTTTGAGTTGTCTTCACTACAAAATCGGTCGAACAGTTCCGGTGAACTTTGATCAGTAAACCTACATTGAACATGATAGCAAAAAATTATATTAGTAAAAATCACTAAGGAGCATGGAACAGGCTGTGCTACTACACCCTTTCCTTAGTGGCACTTACTACTCACACTGTTCAACGGACTTGACTGAATCCGAGAGGAACCTAAACAGGTTAACTTGGCCAGTTTTTCAAGACTCATAAAGAATACTTGTTCCACATTAAGGAGGGTCTGTATATTAATCGCTATGACATCATTCCATGTGCAAACCACTAGGTGATCTGATTTAGATCAGTCATTTCAGATTTCCTTTCAACGTTTTTTGGATTATCTATCCCTAATTTGTGACTCTTGCTTTGTTACTAAAATCCATTTACGT